>JAPVRG010128509.1:0-10966 GCA_029783565.1 Rhagoletis cerasi | reverse complement strand
TATAAAAATATGTTAAAATATATAAAAGAAAAAAAACAAAAGGCAATTAGCTTTTATTACGGAAGCTACTGGTTTCATTTAAAAAATATATATATATATATATTTATGTATACTTACATTCCGTGTAACTCGGTTTAATCGTAAGACATCTGGTCAGGTCCGTGGCTCGAAAAGAAAGGAAGTCTTCAATTTTTTGAAGGAAGGGATAGACCTCAGCTGTTATTGGAATAAGTTGGTAAAACAGTTTGCTGCCATATGCAAGTACTACCAAGTTGTACTTTTACTGCATAAAATCGCATGGGAGAATAGAAAGGGCAGCTTGTCATCGTGGCGACAACAAGAATTTAAATTTGTGGCATTGGGCCTTTGGAAATAAAAATATGTTGTAAAAGGTGAAGAGATGGCTTAAGAGGCATGCTACAGATGTTATTTCCCAATTCAAATGAAAATAGCGTCAACATTGTCAACAAATTCTTTGAATATTTCGAAAAACAATGGATCACAAAGGTATGATAACCGCACTCACTTCCACTTATGACGAAACAAATTATGTATTTTACAACTTTTGTCAAAGTTACAATGGTTGCCTTTACCGTTTATAAATGTTACAGGCCAAACCCGATCTTACGGCTAAACTAGTTTTGCCTAGGCCAAACTAGTTCTACCAAAATGCGATAGGATATACCGGTTTAGCCTAGGATAAACTGGTCTTTCCGGAGCTGGTTTGGACAAACCGGTTAAGTCTAGGCTGAAATAGATGATCCTGATATTATTGTTATATTTCTTTTGTGTTGAGAAGCGGGGGCGAGCGCCCGCTTGTTGGGAAACACAGAAAGAATTCTATTTAATAAGGGTTATAATACCAAAGCGCGGCCGAAGGCCGCCTACGCAGAAAGAAGATCTGCGCAAAAATGCTGTGGATAGCGTACGTTAATAAACAACCGTAATTTTTGCATTTGCCTGTGTTAACGTACGCTATCCACAATATTTTTGCGCAGAACTTCTTTCTGCGGCGGCGTTCGGCCGCACTTTAGGATTATAACCCTCAGTAAATAGAATTCCTCTTTCTGTGTTGCCCAACAAGCGGGGGCTAACCCCCGCTTCTCATCACAAAAATATATAACCATTCTTGTGCACATGAATATTCAAGCTATCCACAGTATTTTTGCGCAGAAGCGGGCGTAAGCGCGGCGCGACGCGACCCGGAGTGACGCACGAACGCGGACCGCCGCGATGCTAGGCAAATTAAATGCTTGAAAGAGCAATAAAGTCAATTGATTTTATTTCCCTCATCAGCATGGGAAATAGTGTCAATTGACGTTATTTCCGTTGATTTTGTTACCTGTCACCGGTAGAGATTCATTTTCGATTTCACGTAGGTCGTATGCAAATTGGTATTCTTTGAGCATTTCCTTTGCTTCTGGAAACATCTCTTGACTTTTCACTTTACTAAATTTTGGTTTTATGTGCGTTATATAGGGATCTGAACTTATCAAAAAGTTCTGCAGGATATCTTCGTTGGTTTGTATTCGGCCAATCTTTCGCCAATGTCTTTCTCTGACCGATCGAAAATCTTTATTTCGTGCTTCAGCAGCTTCTTCCGACAGCATTCCAATTGGTATAAAGAAGTAATGTTGGCAAATGTCTGCACCATGCACTAATAGCTTATGAATAATAGCAGGCATGTGGTACCAAGGGTACAAGCTGACATATATTTCCGCTGTTTCTATGCAAAATTTTCGCATTTTTTTGTTTCAATATTTCTCCCGGAAGAAATAGCTTTCAAAATTACAGAAAATTTTTCAAGTAAATTTGCAAAAAAGCAACACAGTTTCGGGGCTAAAGGAGCGGTGGAAGCGAGACAATTGTCAGGTTATCGAACCTTCCTTCCGCCAATGCCTGATCATGATAAAAGATATTTTCTCGTAGTATGGGAAATTTAATCCTGTTTTGTGGCCAAAATTGTAAAAGTTGAAATATCACCTTAAAACTTGACCAAGCAGTAGAGCTAGAAGTAGTGAGATTGCCATACAAAAATGGAGTTTCCATACCAAAAAACTCTCGTAAAGATTTCAGGAATATTAATTCGATTTCTAATAAACATTTTGATAAGGCAATTTTGTAGCCCATTCAACTTGATTTTTGGCAATTATTTTGTTGAAAGTGTTGTTCATTTTGTATCAACAGTTGCCTAAGAAAAAGTAAAACTTTTTGTTATCGCACAAAATCGCAGTATGAGGTAATGTGGAAATAACACATTCATGATAGCCCTAACGATTTATGATGAGTTTTTTTAAACGTTTTTAAGCATTTTTTTAAAACTCTAAACTGTACAATTTCACTTTAAGATCACTTAAGTGCAAACGTTACTTTAGAACAACATTTAAAATAACAGAAAATTTGTAATTGATGAATTTTCTACCAACCGTCACTATTTTTTTCAATTTTCACTTTTGAAAAGCGGCAAATATATTATGAAATACCCGCTTTTGATGCACAAATCAAGCAACACACTTTTTGTTTTCAGTTGATTTCGGAATTGTATGTTTGGGGCTTGCCATATCAGCTTCATCTAAAAACAGAGTTGACAGATGTTTACTTTGAAGTATTCGCTGTAAGATTAGACCAAAAGGAAACAATTTCAAGGAAGTCAAAAAATTACTTTTGGCCTCAAAATAGGGCCACATTTCCTATAGTGCAGTGTTAACTTATTATATGCACTAGCTGCCCGTATGCGACGTTGTACGCATTTTTAAATGCTAATTTTTAGAGAAAACCTAATTTTTTTCTGTTCTATATACATAGATTAATATTATTTACTGACTAAAAAGATTTTTTTAGTTAAAAAGCGTGTTAATGCACTTCGAAATACACATAATTTTTGATTTTGTTATTTAAAGGCAGTAATATGGTTTGTTTGCGGCATTTCCAGTTCTTAATAAAGCAACATAAAATTGACCATTTGTAAATCATTCTGAGCGCAAATCAATTCCCACAAATTTAAAAGTTTGGCCTTGAGCTTTGTAAATTGTAATGGCGAATGAAACCATTACAGCAAACTGAAGACGTTTGTACTGAAATGGCACGTCTGTTGGAATTATATATATATACGTGGAATATACGCTGTATGTACGGCTGCTGATCCTGTAAGAAAAATGCATTCTATAACATTGCTATGCAATTTTTGTACTACCAATTGTGTGCCATTACAAAGTGCGGGTGGTCGCAGAATGAGTAGAAATATAAATGAAAACCCATTTATGAGTTAGTTTATGAAGCGGTAAGCCAGCCGGGTTTAACGAATGTAAGAATTCAGTGGGATAGTGGCCGACATCTTCAAGGTTAAGTACTGTGTCGATGGACTTTTTAATTTCTCCACCAATTTTTTGCAATACGATGCTATTAATCTCATCAACAGTAACATTCCTTGTCGAGACAACTGCTCTCTCGCATAGCCAGTTGTATGGTTTGCTTAAAATATTTTCAATATCTGGAAACACTTCAGAAATCAAATCGTTTAGGGAGTGCCAATTCTGGAATCTACAGTGACGTATCCATCGATATTTTGCATACTTCCATTTGCAATACTAAGCATGGTTTGAGGGAACTCAGAACCAACCCTATTCAGATGGGCTCTCATATTTGTCCCTCTCGTACCTGTTGCTACCGCTGGTAAGGTTTGCCGAAAGTCCCCTCCGAAAAGAAAAGTTACGCCACCTTATCACAGCTTCTTAAATCTCTTAAAGTGCGCTCGACTGCTTCCATATGAAAACCGGTTAGTCATAGTGCACTCATCGCACAGCATAAATATGGCTTCCTGTAAAATCTTTCACAGCGGACCATTTTTTCGAATGCTGCAAAAAGTTTGCTTCTGCATACATATGTACATTTAATAGCAATTTGAATGTGGAGTGAATAAATACAATTTTTTCGAATAGATCGGTCCCTGGTCCACTTCCCGGAAAAAAGGATTCTCTATGCTAATCTAGGCAAAAAGCTACCTACTTACCAAATTTTAAGCAAATCGGACCATAATAATATGTTTTCGAATAGAGAGTTCCCTGGCCCACCTACCGGAAAAAAGTAAATTTGTTTTGGCCTAGAACATGGTGGTTCTATTTATATACAAAATTTCATGAAAATCGGATCAGCCTTTCGCGAGGGACTTCTCTTTATATAATTAGTATAGAAGATATTTAATTTTTAGAAATTCGGAAAAAAAACGATTCGCGTATATATTTTTAAAAGGGTTTCATTTCACTTGATCTTAAACTTCTTCGGTAGTTTTATGTGCAAACATCCAAAATTTTCTATGGTCATGCTTGCAAAGAATTTCATAGCTTTTTTATACAAAATAAATAAAATAAAAAACTTTTTAATATACAACGCTTTTATAAATGGACTAAAAAGTAGAAAATAATATTTCTCAGTCCCATAGAATTTGTTTTGACAACTTTGATTTTGAAATTTTAGCAAGTCATTGTAAACAATTTATGAGATTGAAAATAAAAAGCGTGTAGCGCATGCAATACAAAGCATTAGATTTAATTGACAATAGTCAAACTACATAACATAGACCACTAATTTCTACAGCGCAAGTACAAATTTTAGATCGATTTTAAGCGATCGATATTCAAATACCCACATACCCCCATATTACGATTCATTGTAGTTGTTGCTAAGCATATGCATGCAGGCATAATTGACAGTTTAATAGCTAATATAATTAATAAGTGGAGTTTAATAGTTAGAAACCGTGCTGAACTTAACAGTTGTAAAGCCACTGAGTTAGAAAGTTTAAGAGCTGAAAAGCTCTGATCCAATGTTCACCAAATAAGCAGCCAAAATTAGCTGACGAGGTTGATGTCTAGACTTTTTTTTATAGGAACTTTGATTATACCAAAAAAAGTTTCTGGACACACAACACAGTAAGCTGATAAAAGCGTTGTAAAATAAAATGAACATTAATGTTAGTGAGCATTAATATTTAACCAGCTGATTGGACAGGAGAATCATCATCAAAATCATTCACCCCAACTGATTTATAGTTGTCATCATTCTTGTCATTGGCTAAATTTACAACAGAAACAACATCTAAGTATGTAGCAGAAATAACGAGTCCTCTCATAGCAACGTTATTTATTGGCGCAGAAGAAATTCGATGTTCACTTAACAAGCACATTGTGCGTAGGGATATTTTATTTTTCTATTAACTTAAATAAAACAGCCCTTGTTTGTTCTTATTGCGTTTTCGTTTCTACCTGAAATGTTGCCCTATCAACGAAAATGCTGTTACTCATGAATTATCAAATTAAGTATCTTAAATAGCGTCACAATATTTATCGAAAACGTGAAAGTCCAAAAGCAAGTCAATAATAGGTAAATAACAAAATGCATCGCTTGTATTTAAAGCTCTTCATATTTCCCTTGTCATAATCTAAAACATAGGCAGAGAAAGCACCAGTATTTTAATCAAGACTAATTTTAGGTCGCTGATTCCGAACTCCAATGGATTTTTTTTCTAATTGGCTAGACCTTGCGAAATATTGCGAATTAGCCTAATATTTCGGTTGAAAAATTTTGGTAATCTCTTTTTTTGTTGCAGTTGGAAAAGATTCTTGCAAAGGATATTAACCCTTAACATACCATGCTCTTGTTATGAACGTTGTTTACCATGCTGGTGTCCTTTCTGGACCCCAAGGTTTTTTTTAAGTTTTTCTCAATTATTTGTTTTAGATAGTTATTAAAGTTAAAGTTTTGGGCGCATGGAAAAAAAATGGTCCCATTTGCTTGAAATTTGACACGTAGATTAACAAGTAGGATATTTTTTTTCCGGCAGATGGCCATGAATCGATTTATTCGAAAAAGCGTATTTATGGTCCGATTTGCTTAAAATTTGGCACGCAGATAGGTTATTTCCTGGATTAACATATATAATACTTTTTTCTGGTACGTTTTTCCGGTAGGTGGACCAGGGACCGATCTATTCGAAAAATCTTGAATGTAGATAGCCTTTGGTGCGATTGTATTCAAGTATAATGTATGGGGGGTTCCCCTTTTACTGGATATTGAATAATCCAAAAATTTTGTGGACGGATTGTCTGGTTTTTCTTTGGTACATAGCTGACCACTGCTATTCCGTCTGAGAGATACATTTTAATGAGAGAAGGTCTCTGTTATTGCGGTTTCCATCATTGCAGGCGTGTCAAACTTTTTTACTCTCAATGTTCCTGTCAGAGAATTATTCTGCCGAGTGTAGACTCGCATATTGTACAAATATGACGTTTTCACTTCTGCGACTGCCCAAACCTTTATCCCATACTTTGGTGGCTTTGATTTCATGTACTGCCTGATTGTACATCTTCCATGAAATGCGACTAGTTGCTCATCCACTGTAATCAGTGTTGCCACTTGTAAATACTTTTAGATACCAAAATGTCTACCAAATCAGTATCCAAACCACCAAGATTGTACATCATTAACAAAAAAAAAATGTTACAAAAAGTATGCGGCAGGGTATGATATACTAAAACGTGTATACCTTATCTACTGTTAGCTTTAAATAATCTGTTGCTAGTCCGATCAGATGTTTAACGGCATATTTTTAGCAATAAAAAAGTCCTTAATAACATTAAAAATAGACATCGAATCTGATTCCTCTCAGCTCTAACAATGCAAAAAAGCGGTCGTGAACTACGCTAGCGTTGTTGACATATCTTGCAACAAGCTCCAAAAATTTCTTCACTGATACGTCGGTTGTTTCATCAACTGTTAGCGAAAATTTTCTAGATCGGAAAATAGCTATTGTTTCTTCACTTTAATATTTTCCTATAGCTCAGCGATTTGAGTCGACCTTGTTCTTCCACATTTCAATAATTTAGCGATGTAATATGCAATTTTAATGTTCAGTTCATAGTATTCTCAAAAATTGTTTGCCTACCAAGAGCTTCATCAAACCAACCAAACTACCAAAGGAAAATGAAACTACCAAATTTGGTCCAATTGGACCAAAACGGCAACGCTGACTCTAATGTCTTCGAATGGCTCGAATAGCTTCTTAAAATTTTCTGTAAAAAATTCCCAAACCTCACATAGTGGTGCTAGCTTATTTATTACTTTCGTTGAGCACCTGTTTATCTTCAAACCTGATAAACTGAAGATTGAGTTCAAATCTGTTTCGTGCAATAGCAGCAGTAAAAACAGAAATGCGAATATTCTCATATATTCTCCAAATTACGGAAATAGCTTCTTTTCGACATTGAAGGGCACCACCAATCAGCAGAACACAAAAAAATGGTCTTACTTTAACAGGAGGTACTATACTTGACCATTTTCTACCTGACTTTACAACTAATTCATCTTCTTCGGAATAACCGTCCAGAATATTCACTGGCAGCATCACTTTCTTTCAAGGCGAATTCATATAAGGTGGTAGCCAAGGCGAATTTACACAAGGTGGTGTTGGGAAAGCAGCTGACTTTTTCGCCGTGGTGAGCATTACGTCAAAATGATGTGTTTGTTGTATTTTGACAATATGGATTCCGTATAATTTGTTAGTGTAATTTTTTACTTAAATACGGCTAACACCACCTTGTATTATTGCACCATGGTGGTAGCGGTAGTACAAAAACTTGTAAGAGGGAAAGCAAATTCCAACACTCTTACTTTCTCACTCACTCACTCACTCAATCTAATTAAGGAGTTTTGATATATGGGTAAATCCTGGGTAACGGACGCGGCATTTGCATGCGTTTAACCAAGATAAAATCGGAAAGAAACTGAAAGATCGTATGTGTATTATAGTAATTGCAAAGCTATAAATGAGTGCTATATTCACCAAAAATTTTTAGAAGGATAAAAAGTTAAGTACAAGCTACGTTATGGGGTATAGTACGAGTTACGGACGCTACATTACGGACCCGACAGAGTTTCCATATTAAATAAAATACAGTAATGATAATTTTTATTAGTTTCAAAGCTGCTTTTGATAGCACGAAGAGAAGCTGCCTCTACGACGCCATGTCTAAATTTGGAATCCCTGCAAAACTAATACGACCATGTAGAGTGATGTTGAACACAACTTTTAGCTCCGTCCAAATTGGAAAGGACCTCTCCGCGCCGTTTGAGACCAAACGAGGTTTTAGACAAGGTGATTTACTCTCGTTCGATCTTTTCAATCTGATGCTGGAACGCTTCGTAAGAGCTGGTAATTTGAATCACAGCGGCACCATATACAGCAAAAGAACTACGCAACAGGCGTATGCGGATGATAATGACACCGTTGGTCTGAATCCCTGGGATGTCAGCTCAGCATTTTTTAGCTAAAAAAAGAAGCTAATGAGGTTGGTCTCGCGGTGAACGTGGACAAGACAAAGTACCTCCTGGGCAGCACATAAAAAGTCTTCGCGTATTGGAACACACGCCACTGTTGGAAGGTATAACTTTGAAGTACGATCCATCCTAGGATCCAGCACAAACACCACCAATATTTGTCTGGAGATAAAGCGAATAATAACTCTTGCCAACAGGTGCTACTTTGGGCTCGGTAGAAAATTGAAAAGCTGAGCCCTCTCTCGACGAACACAAATCACGCTCTACAAATCTCTCATCCTGCCCGTCCTTTTATATTGCGCAGAAACGTAGACGATGTCGAACAAAGATGACAAGGCTTTGAATGCTTACGAGAGAACTATTATACGCCAGATCTACGGCCCTGTTCGCGTAGGCGACGAATACCGAAGAAGATGGAATGAGGAACTGTACGAGCTTTTTAACGACATGGACATAGTTAAGCGCATAGATATACACAGATTGCCCTTGGCTTGGACACGTCTGCATGCACCCATAAAGTAAACGTTACTACCGAACTTTTGCGCCGCTAGCCGCCGGTTAGTTTGAGTTTGCACTTCATGCTGTAAGCATCACATGCGCAAGCTGTTTTGCCCCTGCAGTGAAAAATCAAACCAGTCACTAAAAATACCAGTTCATAAACTGGTATGAGCTAAAGCGAGGGCCTACCAGTTCGACAATTTCGAACAGCTTATGCGAACAGCGACATCTGCCTTTGAAATGCCAAATCCAAAACTAAAACGCGAATATTTTCTTTTCCCACAAGTGTCGGCTGTGGCGTCGCGCGAATACTACTGCTTCTGGTTCTGAGATAGCAGGTTCGAATCCGATTGTGTAACGCTAAGCGCACACTGCATCCGATAGGCCGACCGATTTCGGTCTGACAATTTAACCGTCCGAACTGATGCGCACACTTAACCAGATTATCGGCCGACCATATTTGTACGCACAAATTTGGTTTACATTTCAATTTTGAAAAGAGTGAAGTATTTTGATCAATTTTAATGAACAAACTTTAAAAATTAATTTTATCGATACTTTTTTTAATATGCGCCCAATTAGTCAATTTTTCGTAGTCCATTTAAGTACTTTTCAGCTAACATCGGACGAGAAAAACAAACATGTTAGTATTTATCGTCACTGATGGACGTCAACGTCCGATGCCGGTTCGGTTATCGGATTGTGTGTGAGAACACTCATATAAATACAAGTGTTTATTCATGTCGCCCGTATACAGCCGACATCAGCCGAGCAGAATTCGGCCGAGCAGAATTCGGCCAAGGTCGGTTGTAGTGTGCGCGCAGCGTAAGACTTTTCAAATTAATTAAATGTAAGTAATGTAAATTATTTGAATTTAAATAAAATAACAAATATTTGAATTTAATTTAATTTGGAAATTAACCTAAATACTTTAATATAAACAAAATTAAAAAATATACATTTTTATTTTAACAATAAAATTTATCTACAAAACATGAATTAAAAAAAAAATAAAAAAATGTCCACTGCTCTGGGACTTGAACCTCGGATCTCCCGAATGGTACACTAGTGCTTTGCCCACTCGGCTATTGCGACTGTTGGAGCGGCGCGATCAAAATGGCATAGTTATTCCTTTCACGGCGGATGAATCGGCAGACTATCCGGTTAACTAGTATGATGCTACTACACCTTTTCAAGTTTATAATGAGAAAATACAAATTGATAATAAGAAATGTAAATTCATAATGAGAAAATACAAATTGATAATGAGAAACGTAAATTCATATTGAGAAAATACAAATTGATAATGAGAAATTTAAATTCATTTTGAGAAAATACAAATTGATAATGAGAAATGTAAACTCAAAATGAGAAAATACAAAATGATAATGACGAATGTAAACTAATAATGAGAAAATATAAATTGATAATGAGAAATGTAAGTTCATAATAAGAAAATATAAATTGATAATGAGAAAACGTAAATTCATAATGAGAAAATACGTACACTCCGTTTACTCCGTTTTTGTTTGAATTAAAACATTTTTTTTTATTTAAGGTTTGAATTGAATTAAAAAATAATAAAATATTCAGATTAAAATTTCAATACCGTCTGAATTGGACACTCATATATGTAAATAAAATTGAATTTAAAGATAATTGTGCGATGTGCAGAGCAAATATGAAATATAAAAGTGTGTCAAAACAACTACATACATTCCACACAGATGTTCTAAGCTTAGTCGATATGCAAGTGGAGGTGTAAATTTGTTGCCCAACTTTAATTTCGCGGTGTAAATGTTTTTTAGCAGTATCCTTCGTTTTTTTCTTCAATTTACCTAATATCGCAGAATACAGAATAATGTACTTGTAGCTCTTCATTGTTGTAACTTTTTATATTCTCATTATCAATTTACATTTTCTCATTCCGAATTTACGTTTTCCCATTATCATTTTATATATTCTCAATATGAATTTATATTTCCCACTATCAATTTATATTTTCTCGTTATGAATTTATGTTTCTCATCAATTCATATATTCTCAATATGAATTTATATTTCTCATTATCAATTTATATATTCTCAATATGAATTTACATTTCTCATTATCAATTTGTATTTTCTCAATATGAATT
>JAPVRG010128445.1:0-10349 GCA_029783565.1 Rhagoletis cerasi | reverse complement strand
ATCGATGACTATGAATATGTCGATAATGTTATCGATAGTAAAATGTTGGCTAAATTGACACCGATTACGATGATGTTATTGACAAACACAATGAAAACTACATTCTCACTGGTGTCAATAAAGCTATCGATAGCAATACCGGTACAAATATATATCGATAACAATGTTCACACAACAAAAAAAATGCCATTAAGAGTACATGGCATTATGGAATCGATAAATGAATCGATAAAATTATCGATAAATACATTATAGCTTGATTCTTACATTTTTATATCATTGATCAGTGCACTTAATGGATTTTTAAACACAACTGCTACCTTTATCGATAGCGATATTGTCGACATTTGCAGCTTCTAAAGCCCTAATGAGCTTTTTAATGTAAAAACTGAACAAAAATTTTGCCTAATCGAACTCATAGATCATTAAAAAAATTCAAGCTGGCCGAGCCCTTTGCATTCTAAATTTTATCAAATAAATTCCTGCTCAAAACATTTCTTAACATAAAACTAACCTGCAAATTATCACCACCATGCAACCGATAGCCATCATAATCGATGATAACCAACACCTCAGGATAGATAATGTACGGCACTTGACGCTTATTGCGTGTATTCGTAGCTTCCGCTGACAAAGTTTCCAATTCATCGTCCAGTTCCTCTAACGCTGCTTCATCATCGTCAAATGGCGCAGAACGACGCTGGCGGCGCTGTTGCAAACGCTCAAGTTTTTCGCTAGTAGCCAAGTCATCGGGTTCCATAAAAGCTGCAATCAAGCGTAGAGTAATTATTAAAATGATATTAAAAATGCAAGCAAGGTGTGTGAAATAAAGGTTAATTGTCTTGCAAACGGGGCAACGAGCGAGATAAAATAAAATGTATGAAAACAAAAATGCAGAGGAAATATTGAGTCACTCACTCAGTATTTCCGTTATAGATTGATACATCAGTGACGTAAGTTAAAATGAATTTTTTTTTTTTAATTGAGTACTAAACAGCAACAAGTACTCGTACTATAATTTATTTCAGAAAATTTCCGCATTTTCGGTAGTCGAACTTTTAATGAACTATAAACAGTTACGGCGCCACTTAAAAAACTTTACAGCAATACAACGTATTTGTACGCTCTATGCAACGGCTTAATATCGTTGAATGTCATAAAATTATAATTTAATGCAAAATTTTTCGACAATTCACTTTTTGTGTAAAGCAACTTGAACTTATTGGCAATTATGGAGCTCGTAAAAGTTTTAACAGTTCATTAGCACATGAGTAGATGAGAAAATTAAACTTCAAGTTTTTAATTTATTTTCTTTTGATATTTTGTACCTACTGATGAGTTAAAAAAAAATTCTGCTCAACTTTGTATTAAAAATTTTTCCAGCATTTTGCTCCTGCTAAAAGGCGATTGACTGGCCTCAGCGTGCCAGCCGAATGCCGAAGGTTGTCTACTACCTGCTGTTTTATAGTCTATGAAATCAGTGATTTTTTTTTTTGAATTTTTAGTACACAGCTTCTATAAATTTACGAGCTCCAAAGAAGGACAAAATATGTGGTCTGACTAGCATAGAATTCCGTATACATATTCAGTGTCTTGAGAATTAATTAAAAAAAAAAAAAACAATTCCTCTGCTTTTTGATCCCTGTCTCAAATAACTAATTGTTGAAACAGAAATATCATTCCATTTGAATTTTTTAACTCACCAAAATCGCTCAAATGTTCCAGTGGCTGTGCATCACGTTTGTAGACAATGTGGTGTGCTGCCTCTGGATTCGGACTCAGCTCATGTGGCAGCGGTTTTATCACCATTTCATGTCCAATGCTACCCTCCTGTAAGAAGAAAGATAGATAGAAAATGTTAGGTTTATTTCTATATATGTAGCTCGAAACGTTTTATTACACTGACACCGAGGCGTATACGTGATATTTTAGTTTTCGCTGCACTGCATTGAGCAATAAGTTTGCATACTAGTACATATGTATGCATATTTTAAATAAAGACATTTTAATTTTAAATTATTATTATTTTTTCCCATTACATAAAGAATATAATTGCCATTCAATGTTTATTGTCATCAATTCCTTTAGCTGTGTATTCACTCACCCAACTGCCGCTACACTGCACCCATGCTGGGCAAGGTAAATGAACTCTAAATTATGCACCTTCCGCATTCGTAAGCGTGCTTGCCCAGCAGAAAAAAATATATATTTTTCCTCAGTTTTTTGTAAATTTTTATGACAATATACTCTTATAATAAGTAAATAATTAAATTGCTGCTCATAGAGGGGGCATGATTAAGAAGCAGCACTCTGAAAGGCTTGCGCTGACTGTTCAGCTTCTTTGTATTTCATATTTTTTAATGCTCCGCTATTTTTTATTTATTAGCAGTCATGGCTGTAGGTTCAATTTGGATTTTAATTGAAGTTTTAATGTCTTACTTGGCGTCGAAGTTTTAAGTTTTTATTTTTATTTCTATTCATCAGCATTCTTTCGGCCGAAAATTATTCGTCAGCTTTTTGTGCATTGTTAAAGTTTTTACTTCAACTTTTTTTGTTCCTAATTTTGTTTTCCTTGCCTGTGCGTTCTTCAAATTGAACTTCAATTTTGAAAATGTTTGCCTAAGGTTAAGGTTTTCAAGTTTGTACTAAAAGATCAGTTTCATTTTAATTTTTTAGAGTTTTAGATGGCACAGACTAATTTCATATTTTCCAAAGGAGTGTGAAACCAAAATTAAAAAATTTAACACAAACAAATGGGAAATTACAAAAAAAAATCTGTAATAGAATTACTGTACAAAAAAGTCCTCATAAAAAATAACAAGTACATATATAAAAACAAATTTTTTAATAAAATATTTTTAATTTTTACAAAAATTCGTAGAATAATTTTAGTGAACGAAAATTTGTAAAAATCAAAAATAAAAAAGCTTGATAAGTTTTAATACCTTTTAATTTAAAGTTTTTGCTTTTTAATTTTTTCTGTGAATTAAAATATTTAAAATCATACATTTTTAAAATGGTAAGGGAAAAAAACCATTTGGCGCTTACACATTCGCCATTGCTTGGCCGAGCTTTTCTTCCGATTTGTGGTGTGCGCCTTGATGTTTTCACACAAAGAGAAGGCACCTATAGTTTAACGCTGCCTCCGAGCTTAAATTGATTTTAATGAGGGTTTTTCATGGCAGAAGTACGCTCGGTGGTTTGCCATTGCCTGCCGAGGGGCGACCGCTTTAGAAAATACTTCGATGTTGCTGGGACCAGGTTTCGAATCCTGGACCTACCGAGTGGTATTGCGTACCGCTAACCGCTCGACTACGGCGGTCGCCATACATAAATATATAAATTTAAGTGATACTTCAAAGTCTAAGCAAATTTAAAATTTTGAGAAATAAAAAAACGAAATTCGGGAAAAAAAGCAGTTTTAGAAAATTTAAAAATATTTAATGATGTAAGATTTTGAAAAAAAAAAACAGCTCGAATTTCATTGGAAATACTCTTTTTTTGGAAGAAGGCTCTATAGATAGTTAAATAAAAATTTTAACAAATTAAAAATTCAATACATGATCCTCTCACCCTAACGAATGAATCAGTCGACACCAACCAAAAAGATATTTAATTTTGAAAAGAGTTAATTTTTGTAAAAGTAATTTTCAGAAAGTTCGAACACAAAATTGATGATCTTTTGGATCCACAAGTATTTTTAATTTTTTTTTTTTGAAAAATTTTAGCGTTTAAAGAATCAAGATCTAAGCAATTTTAGTATGCTGAAAAATTTGCAATTTTGGGGAATTGTAGAATTTTTAAAATTTTCTATTTACAAAAATTTTAAACTTAACCTTTTGGAATAAGTACACTTAGGCCCACTTGCACACAGGGTTAATTTGAAAACTTGTCAAAAATGTATGAGTTCAACCCCTCAAGTAACTTTTAAAATTTATCTGCACTTTTAACACAGAAAAAAATTTCCGTTTTTCAATTTTAAAAGCTACTTGAGAAAATGGCAAGTATTCAAAAGGAATCTTCTAATATGTAAATAATAAAATGTTTATAGGTTTGCGAACTTAAAATTTTGCACAAATTCCAATTTTGAAAAATTTAAAAAAAACAATATTTTTAGAAAAGTTTACAAATTGAAAAAAAAAACTAAAATTATTAAATAATTATTTCCAGAAATGGAAAATATGCAATTTTTTAGTAAGCAATAAAGTAAATTATTTTATTTTGTTAATATTTGCTCGAATTATACGGAAACAAGCCTCTTTTGGAAAACGGCCATACAAAAATTTAAGCCAATTTTAAAATTAAAAAAAATTAAATTAAAATCCGAAAATTACTAACTTTCGAATATTAACATTTAAAAAGTTATTATTAAAAAACTTTAAATCTTGCAAAATTTAGATTTTTATTAAAGTTCTGAAAAGTGATTAAAAAATTCAATTAAAATCCAAAAACCGTTAACTTTCGAATATTTAAAATTAAAAATTCAAACTTAAAAATCTTTAAATTTTGGAAATTTTAAATCTTCCAGGAATTTTATCGTTCGGAAAAGTGAACGTTTTAGAAATATTTAATTTGGGTTCCCTTTTAATATATGATAATTTTAAGTTATACCCTAAAAATTATTTTTCTATGTATGAATGATATAACGTTTTCTTTCTTTTGTTTCAGGTAAGTCCGTATCAGTTGAACATTTTGGCACATACATACATAGTATATTGTGAAAAAGCCACAATCTGCAGAATTTAAACAAATGCATATAGTTGCAACATGACAGACGAAAAAACAGAAAGTAAAAAAAAAAACTAAAATATAAATAAAAATAGTAATAAAAAGAACAGTTGGAAAACTACACAAATTATCAGCTGTCAGAAAGTATTTGCGAAACGATACGTTGCAGTGACACGAACATACGCCTGCGACAACGCCTATTGTGAATTTCATATTGTTATTACAACAAAAAATGTTTACATAAAAGACTTAAGATACGAACCTGCAAGCATTTTCTACGAAGGGACGTCGAGGCGGGTAAATATCTATCTATAACATCTAGTTTGTTGGTAAAATGACAAAAAAATATTTGCTAACTGAAAGTAGATATTACTTTATAAAGATACAACAACGCTAATCAGAAAAGGGCAGAAAATAAAAATAAGGAATATTTACGAAATTTACTACTAGAAAAAAATTAAAAAAATTAAAATGAAATAGTTTAATGCTGTTCGCTATTTTAGTGTTTCCATTGTGTTGTCCTTTTCCATTAGCCACACGCTTGCAATGCTAACGTAATGAAGTGCGCGCTGTGGAAATGTAAGCTATGTGCCTGTTAACCTTATCCCATTTGGTTTGCTTTGCCGCCAGATATGAACATTTGAGCTGCCACCAAACAAATAAATTTGAGTAAGCCTTTCAGAATGTAAATACATATGTATGTACGTGTATTTTAAGGTGCTATGGGACCAAGAATTGGTGGTATATTAGAGCGACATGCCCTCGGCAAACAAGCGCTGCAAGGAACATTGAACAAAAAAAAAAAATAAATATTTTGTCACAGAGTAATGCGGAAAATATTTCATGGGGAAACGACTTAAAATTTTAGTAAACGAGCAGAAAAAAATTGCAAAAAATATAAAAATTGAAAAAGAAAACACAAATATTCCGCAAATGTAATGTAAATTTAGTGTCACAAAATAATTTATTGGCTTTGGTGTCACACAATTTTTCGTGGAGCGCTAGTTGGAGGTGGTGGTGGTGGCCCATTTGTCCAAGCAATCGCTTAGCAGGCAGGCAAATGCTTTCGAACAAAAATAAAATAAAATAAAATAACTAAAAAGTAAAAATAAAACTTGCAACATGCAGACAGATTAGTAGACAAGCGCGCAGGCTGCACAAGTTGACATGAACATTTCGCCAATACTGGTAAACTGGATAAGAAAAAGAAGGAGCTCAATGAGTGGCCATATACTTGCGCATGGCCTGGAAAAAGCAGAAAATCAACGAAAAAAGGATAATATCCGATACATGTATAACTTTAGCTCACTTAAGCGGCAAAGATACTTTATAATTGTATAATTTTATTTTTATTAAAAAATAATAAATATATTTTAAATACGAAAATTTGGCTTATGAAATTACAAATTGTTCAATAACATTTTTTCCAACAAAAATGATTGTCATGTTTTTTTTGGCCATTTGCCTGCAAGCTGCCAGTATGAACAAATTAGTTTAGTGGCGGCTTTAGGCCTTTAATTAAAAAATCGACAGCTTTTAAAAATACCAACGTAAATGGCAAAAATTGAAAAGTAAAAAGCAGACAATCGCATACATATAAGCATTGCGAATAAGTGGAAGTTTTTTCTTACATTTAGTTATATCAAAATAATGTGAATTCCTGCGGGTGAATGCAGACATTTGAGTGGCTAGCTTAGTTTACATTTGGGGTTTTTATAATTTTTTTTTAAACAATTCAAGCATAAGGTAATAAGTAGCAAGTCACTTGATTATTGAAATTGCCATTAAGCTGGTTAACTGCTAGAGTTTAGGTAGCAGCTGATAGCCGATAGCTCATAGAGTTACTTCATTTTTTGATTAGTTGTCTTTGGCTTGTGTGCTTTTTGCATGGAATGATTGATTTTTTGCAAACATTTTGTTGCATAAATTGTTTTGGGACACGTCAAATATGGGAAAAAGAGGACAATATTTTTGAGACAAACAATTCTTCGCCCCAAATTATTCATGTTCATTGATAAGATAATATCATTCAAAATTTATTGTTGATGAGTCGCTCCCAATTACTTTGTGTGGCCAAGCGAGCACTTGCATTGGAATACATACACACATATGTACGTCAGTCGCAATAAACCAATTTACTTTGTCTTTCCGTTTAACATTCAGCTTCACAATTAAATCGAAATAATATTTGTCTATTCAAAATCGTAAATCAACCATAATCAGCGTAAAAATTATGCGCTAAGCAATTAATTAGAAAATGCACAAATAAATTCAAAAAGTTAGCTCAGCCCGAGTATTGTTGTTATTTGCTGCTATTATAATTATCTTTTTTGGATAATCACATGCGAATTGTTACAGTTGCATATATTTATTGAAATTGAGCTGCTGAATGTCAAGTTGAACGTCATTTTAAAGCTACAAAACCTTTTGATTAATAACTAAGGTCAAGAAGTGGAAGAAAATGAGTTCATTATCATTTAATGAAACTTAGGTTGCGTATATAAAGCAAAACAGTGTTTAAAAGTTTAATAAAATCCTTAATTTTCGAATTTTAGAGCATTTATTGCACTCAAGTTCGTTGCTTAAGTCTTTTGATTTGCTTCCACTTGTTTTTTTTTTGAACGATTAGCAGTGCCTTGGTAGCAGTCCACATTGTACAATAATTCCGCACAAATAATTTGCAGATATTTTCAATAAAAAATAATTGTTTGCAAAAAAAAACAGGTTGTCCCAAAAAATAATTTTTAGATATTTTTTTAATAAAAATTAATTTTAACTGCAGTCTTAAAAAGTGTTTTTCCAATTTATATTAATGTGTCCCAAAAATCCATTTTTAATAAAAATTCATATCTTCAAATATTTTATGTTCCTCGAAAGTTCCGCACTCACCAAATATGCTTATGTTACCATATTTCCGATTTTAAGATTTTTCGACCACATTTTTTAATAGTTCATCGCAACGCTGCTGTCCCAAAAAACGTCTGTAAAATTTTTTTTTTGATATACATATGTACATATGTCCTACATCATATTTTAAGCAATCTCCTAAAATATTGATTTGTTTCAAAGTACTTACTCTTGTCCCAAATTTTTTTGCTGTCCCAATGGAAACCGAATTATATTCTTACAAAAATATAGGAAAGAAAAAGTTTTACACTTAGAAATTTCTGCATTTTCGCGCAAAAAAAATTATTTTTGGGACAGAATCTTATTATACTAACCGACATGACCGATATGACATTTAAAATTTTTTTTGGGATAGTAAAATCTTTTTGGTAGGAAAATTTTTTTCAAGAAAACAGTTGAAATTTTTTTTGTTCGAACAATATACCACTTAAATTACTTCAAATTAAAAAATACTGACCATTTAATATTTTGTGAGAAAGGAAAATTATGACTTTCTTAAAGTATGAATAATAAAATAATAAAAAATTTTACTCGTAATATTTTGTGTATTTTGGGATGAAAGTATTTTTTGGGACACAAATGTTTTTTAGGACACTCATTTTTCGAAGCAATATTAGTAAATTGCAAAATTCATGCATTTTGTGACGCAAAGTTTTAAGGACAAGCTATTCAAACGAAAAATTAATAAATATACTTTCTTGGCTAAGTCAAATCTTTTGGGACCATCATTTGACACTTATTCCCAAGCAACTAAGAGACGAGAAGATCAAAAAATTTAAATAGCACCTTACAAGTAATTTTTTAAAATAAATTTCTCTTTTTGGTCCTTCCAAAATTTCTTAGTGACCTTGCACTCGTATTTATCTATAGCAGAATTTAAAAAAATCTCTGCAAAATTCAACATTTTATTTTTAAATGCCACTTCAAAATGAATTGTAACTCATGCAGATGGCAAATTTTAAGCTACTTTTAGCAGAATTAAAAATCGAATATCCCACACGTTTTGCAACTATAAAGCCAATTTATGCAAATCCACTAATTGCAGTCGCACATAATACATATGTGCCAATCGAAAAGAAAACAATTAATCAAATTTGAAATTTGAGATTATAAAATATTTTATAGAGCTGCATTGGCATATATTGCAATAGTTTACTGAATTTATAAGCACAAACAAAATATCTAAAGAAGCAGAAGAGAGAAATAAGGAAAAATTAAAACATTAATGAGATATATAAAGTGTTTGTGCCAAAAACGAAGAATACTTATTTAGTGAAGCCAGCGGCTTTGCTAAGCGGCTTGCAGTAGAAGGAATAAAAGGTGTGAAAATGTACATTGACACATTGGCTGTATGTATACAAATTATGGGGGCAATAAAAGCTCAATAAAATTTGGTAATACGATTTTTGATTGGAGGGCTTGTCGGTATTTGGCTCGCAGCACTTTACAAGATCTAGGAGTATTTATGCGCAAATATTTGAGAAAAGTTGTTTTTGACAAAATTATTTGAACTTGATTTCATTATGCGAATGGTTAAGGAGTTTAGGTTGCTGCTTTTTTCTTGTTGTTATTTTAATAGCCAACAGATTTTTGAGGTATAGTCCCGGTTACGAAGACCCGACTGTCGTGCAAGCGAAAGGGTTTAAGTCTGTTTTTCTGCCGACCGCAGTAGCCAACTGAAAATTTGTTTCAAAGTATTCCAGTACTTAGTCAAGTTCGTGACTTTTTTTTTTGAAATTTCAAATGGCATAAATTGTTAGAAAGTTACTTAACTGAAAAGCAAGAAAATTTATTTATGAAACTCTCGAAAAAAAAGTTAAAATTTAGTAAACACATACAAGTAGCTTAAGATTAAAACTTCAAAACTTCTCATAGTGCGCACAGTAGGCGACGAACAGTTCTACACTGTGGGGCGTTTACTATACATTTCAATACTTCGCAGGCAACAAGCCAAATCATAAATCCATTTAGAAGGCCAAGTTTGAAACTTTGAGATTGCTGCGAGTACTGAAAAGAATATTTGAACCCAAGTGACTAAGAATCTACGCAAAAAAAGCTGCTAACCATTATTTTTTTCGAATGCGGTTTTTTTAATACACTTACCCACATTTTTAGGCCGCCAACAAGCGAACTGACTTTGACCATTGAAACCGGCTAATAGAGCCATGAAATTGCTACATTAAAAAAACCACCAACTAGCATGAATTAACGCAGCATGAGTGTAGAGAAGAAAAAAATTCAATTAAAAGTAAAGCGATTTAGAACAAGTTCTATGCACAAAATATTACGTATACGCAGTGGCGGTGAGGGGGGTTGCTGAGCCCACAGCAAGAGAAGAAGGCAGAGCATTTGTTGATTTGATTTAACATTGAAAATACATCGAATGGATTGGTTTTTTGCATTACGAACTTTTGTGGCTGAAGTTCTGTGCAAGTCTGCGAGGCTGCGGCTTTGGAGGTGGAAAATATCTTTTGAGCATTTCTACACCTGATGTCTTAGGGTGCTTAAGAGCTCGGCGCTGCTGCGTCCTAAGCAAAATTCTTAAGCAATTGCAATTGGCCTTAGTAGCTCATTCTAGCTAACCACCGCAGCGTTGTCGGCCTAGAACAAGTTCTTGGCATTAGTTTGAAGTATAACGCTTTGTATTTCAATAAAAGTGCGTGGCCAATGGCATACGAATAATACCAATTGAAGGCTGATTACTTGCAAATTAA
>JAPVRG010128408.1:1793-15976 GCA_029783565.1 Rhagoletis cerasi | reverse complement strand
ATAAATTAAAAAAAATTGTACATGCAGTTAAAGAAAATACATGAAAACGCCCGATTTTTTTAATTAAAAAAAAAAAAAATATTTCAAAAACGGTAGTTTTTCTTTTCTGAACAATTTTTGCTGGAGCTCACCCTCGACCAACGCTGTTTGCTTAAAGTATGTACATAAGTATTCAGTCAGATACCTACATCAGTCAAACTTAGTTGAAAGAGTTCTTTCGACGAGGTACGGCGATGGGTTATGATTTAATGTGCGAATATGTATGTAGTGATTTGGCTAATACTAACGTGAGTATAGTCACGGCACAGTTAACAAATGGTTAAGGGTTATTTACAGCTGCAATAAATGTTTTTTGAAAATACAATTGTATGTAATAAAAGAAGTAACAGCTTTCGTGAAAAAATTATTTTTATTTTTACCTATTTTAAATCGCGTAATTTTGCGCCAATTTTTATACACATCAAATATTTGATTTCGCTTTTATTAAACAAACATTTTTCAATATAAATATAACACAGCTTTGTTCCTCCATGGTACCAAGTATCAAATGACACAAAAAAAAAGTCGACTACGATCACTCGACTGTTCGTAGGCTAACACACGAACAATGAATATACTAAAAACCATAAACGCAAATATTGAATTTTTTACTTTACCATTCACGGGTTAATAATGCGAGTATGATTGCCCATTCGTGGATAAGTAACGAGTACAACTATTATTTGAACTTATTATATACAAACGCGTTTTTCGTGTGGGTCTTTCTTTGATTTGTATATACCAGCATTCCTATGAGTGTAATATTTTTTTGTGGTAAATTTAAAATGTTACAAGCATATATTTACAAGTCGATGTTTCCTTGAGAATATGTATGTATATGAATATATATTTTTGCTTGTTGTAAAGATATCACACTGTTTACGTAGTTTTGCTGCAATTTTATATTTGGTATAAGTGGAAAAATTGTATCCTATTTGATTTTAAAGATTGTTCGGCTTCTACTTATGACTTTCAATTATTTTCAGTTTATGGTTTGGTAGCGAAATAAAGGTCTTTGGATGGATTCTTGTTTTTTTTAATTTCATATTTACAATTTGCTAATTTTTCTGTTTTTAATGCAGGCAGTGGAAATGGAGTGTTTTTTATTTTATTTTTTTTTCCTTCACTAGAAAATGCTCTCCAACTTAGTATTCATCTATATATTTATTATTTTAAATGATAAATAAAAACATATATATATTTACAGTTCCTTACACATATGTACGTACATATTTGTGTACACAGATTTATTTGGGGAGTTAAAAAAATAAAATAAAAGTAGTTACGCTAAAAATTTTCTAAAACAAAAATTTTATAAACTCGCACTTTATGTGGTCAATTTAGGTTGATTTTTTTCGGAAATTTCATCTCAAATATGGAGTTTCATTAATTGAAAATTCCAAATCAACAGCTCTGAATATTTAACAAAACGGTAAAACCTCTATAGGCCCGCATAAAAAACAAACATTACTAGATATAGTAAATGAATAAAAATTTGAGATCGAATTGCTTTATTAACTTCCTTTGTTGGCTAGAATTTTCACCTAAATAAAATCCCAATTGTTGATACTTAGTACACAAACTTGAAAGTAAGCTGAGCTATATAACACTCCAAAGGTCGCAAAGGGGGTTTTTAGGCGTCCGCGACCTGGACGTACATTCTTTGCTGTCCCCGTCCATTAGAATTTCCCAACAGTCGTACTCCAGGTCCAAGCTGCTGCCATCCTTCGCACTGCGGAGTTGCTCTAGGATGTGCTGGATCTTTGTTAGCGGATACTCGTCGAGCAAAGACCGTGCGTTCAGCTGGCGGTAGTTCATTTATAGCCTACATTTCCCGTTCTTGTTCTTCATCAGAGCAGTTGGGGCACTACATGCGATTGCCTTGTTGATGATCTCGTGCTTGCGTGGGTTCTTCGGGAAGTAATGCTGCTTAGGGCTTGGTGGTGCTCCCACACACAAACCGCTTCCAATGAAAATTAAAGCAAAGCCTAGGATGAGACCCGATTCTCTTAATGATGACGACGGCAAACGTTTAAAGGACTACGCTATTAGGGCATGCACCTTGAATTTCCGGACCCTTAATTGGGTAAGTGCCTCTGCCCGGCTGCTGATGTCCTCGTGAAGACAAAAGCTGACATCACCAATGCGTTGGACGGGGCAAGGAGAAAAATGCGTGGGGTCTTGCGACGTCTACAACAGCTGCCACATAAAGGAGCGAAAATTTGGTGTCAGATTTGTAATTGAAGAGAGACTGCGTTGCCGAGTACTGTCGTTCACCACGATGGACGAGCGTCTAGGCACAAACCGCATCATAGCGAGATTCTTCAACATCTCGCTCATTTGCGTCCACGCCCCGACGGAAGAGAAGGACGAGGCTTGGAACGCACATACGAGTGCTGCCCCCGTCAGGATATAAAAATCGTGCTTGAAGATTTTATTACCAGGGTGGACAGAGAAGGGATCTCTGGCTTCACCGTCAGAAAATTCAGTCTCCACGACGAAACATCCAATAACGCACTGAGGCTGATCGACTACGTCGGCAGTTTTGCTTTCCCACTGGGTCTATAACCGTGGCGCAGGCCGGTGCGGAATGGGTTATGAGATTGGCGTGTTTTGGGCAGGGACCGTAACAGTTACAACTTATATTATAAAAATCGCTCTTTAACAATTATTTTTGGACTTTTATTTAATTAATCCTTAAATAACAATCATTTATTATTTTTATTTTATAAATCCAAAATAACAATTATTTTTGATTTTTATTTAAATAATCTACAAATAACAGTTATCTCTAAGTTTTATATTATATGTCTTAGAAAACAGTTATTAAAGACTTTTACTTATAAAAGTTATCAATAAAAAGCAGTCAGTGACTTTTACTTATAAAATTCATCAATATAAATCAGTCACTGACTTTTATTTTTTAAATCATACTTATAAAAGTGATACGGATTAAAAGCGAATTATGCTGACTGTAATGACTTAAAAAATAAAAGTCAGTGACTGATTTTTATTGATGACTTTTATAAATGAAAGTCTACAATAACTGTTATCTGAGACATATACTATAAAAATCAAAAATAACTATTACTTCTAGATTATTTCTATAAAAATCAAAGATAGTTGTTATTTTTGATATATAAAATAAAAAACAAAAATAACTATTATATTTTTCGATTCAGCATTAAAATTACAAACAAAATTTAATGTAAAATTTGATTCTAGGTGCAAAAAGAAATCTATTGGTATATTGCCCTTAGTTGTAGAACATTTCCTTCATAGTGAATTTTTCAATGACAGTTTTCAACAATAATTGTTATCTTCGTTCCCTGGATTTGGTTCACCATCTTTTCGTGCCACTAAGAAAAAAAAATGTATTAGCTATATCCTTTCTGGGGTATTTTTCCGCATTTGCACTGTACTTTATTGCTTCCCCTGGAGTCGTTTCTTGTTTTCACTTTCCGCCCTCTCTGGAGTCTTTCTCACATTTGTACTTTCTTTGTTTCGTCAAGTCCCTGTTTGAGCGAAATTTGTGACGAACTACGGGTTGGTGCTGGGGTATCCAGGATTTGAAGAACTATGAAAATCTTTTCAGGTTTTAAGCTACACTGATAAGGTCCGAGTATTGTCGATAAAGTACACTAATTCCAATCTTCGGGCATATATTCAACAGACCAAATTCTGCTTTAAGGCTGGTACATGCTCCATACAAGTTCTTCGCCGCCTGCTTTGAACAGCTTAGCCGATAAATCGTCTGCTCCAGGTTGTTGGGTATATGCCGCATTATTATTGTGCTCAGTAAGCTTAGTCCATATAAATTATTCCGCGTTCTTTTCCACCAAATGCGCCACCTGTTTCGCCATTCAAAAGCGCTCAGAAGTGTTCTCTCCATATCTCAAGTCGACTCTGTACATCTGTTACCAGATTTCCATCTTCGTCTATACAGGAACCAGCTGCGCTCTTGAAACCATTTTATTGCTGGCTTTTTTTCTGATAGAATTTTTGAGCCGCATTTCTGCCTAATAGCATCTTAAGCTCTTCGCACACAAGCCTTCCTCTTGGAAAAACGTCTCTCTTCCCTCCTTTTTTCGCCGGTACCGCTCAATTGTCGCGTCATAGAGCCATTGTAAATATTTTACTTAGTATTAGTACTCTTTCTAAAAAAGTATGAAAACCTTTCAGAAATAAAAAAAAACTTCTCCTCAGACATCAAAGCTCTAGCTCAAAAATTTTTGTAGTCGCAGTGCAAAGACAAGCTATGGCTCCTTAACCTTTGAGTGCAAATAAAACAAAACTCAGACGTTATGGACTAACTTTGTCCTGAGAAAATGATCAACACGATATTCTCTTTCAAAAATATATATCAAAAAAATCCTAATGTTCTAGTTATTGCAGTGTACGTAATTACTCAAAACATTACCTTCATCTGGTATGTCCTCCTGAAGCATTTCGTCTTCAAATCTTTATAGATGAACTATAAATTTGTATTGACCACATAAAATGCTTAAGATAATAAATCATCAAAAAGGAAAGTACTAATTGCGCTAGCAACTAAAAATAAAGTAACTAATTCAAGCAATCTATAGATGACTTCTTCTTCTTCTTTATTTATGACTTCCATACACTCATCATCAGCATCGAAACCATATTTGTCATAATCATCACAATATCAAATCAAAATGCAATAAAAAAGTGGCATGGCGTTAACAATGAAACACTTCATTGACCAGAAAGTATAAAAAAAGGAAAAAGAATAAATACAAATATAAATAAACGCTAACTTGCAGCTAGTTTGGCTATTTCACGATTTGTGTTTATTTATTGCAAGAAGAATCTCAGATCCACGGCTGGAGTCTACGATTATGTATGCTCTTTGATGTTTTTGTTTTTTTTGTGTGTTTTTTTTTGAATACATCTTCCTTGCTGAATATGTATTGGTATTTAGTGCTAATGATGACATTTTATTGTGCGTTTTAAGTTCGTAGGTTTGTGTGTATACAGCTAACAAAGGAATACTCGTAATTGTTTTGAGAAACGGAGAGGTTGAGAAGCACAAAACGTGAAGAAAATAAAAATGAAACATTTATAAGAATAAATAGCAGAAATCAATTGTTTTGATGAAATTTCGTTGAGTGAAATACTGTTAATGTGTGCGCTTGTGTATGTAAGATTATCAGAAATTTTTAGGAGTATGTATGTATTGGTGATCCCTGCCTTTTACACTACCACTTATTAACTTGGCCTTTAATAAGGACTAACAGTTTTAAAATCTTCGGCAAGTGCTTTCATGTATCGTTTCGGCCAGCGATCGGTGGGTCAACCGGTTTTAAGACCTAGTTGGTCCCGCGAGACAATTATTTAGTTCTTACTCTTAACAATGAGTCCGTTGAAACTCCTTGATAAAACATAGAACCTGTTAATTCGTGGTCTCTCTGGAGCTGACTCTAAACGTACACGAATACCTATGCAGCAGATAGAAACTACCGACGCGGCGAGTAGCACTTCTATAAAACCAAGCCTTGCATCAGCGATGTTAAGTCTTTATAGAGCAGAAGAGCTGCCGCCTAGCGGCGGAAAAGCCAATGCTGATATCACCCATCCAAACGGTGGAAGGGAGGTAGGATCCCTTAGGGGATTTCCTTGAGTTGCGGGAATTAATTACCGTAGTCAACGGTCGCAGTCCGGAGTGGTGGGTTGCTCAACTGGCAGCAGTTTTGGCTTCAAGGTCTGACCAAAGACTTAATCTGGTACCAAGCGGGAACAGGGGTCCCCAGAGTATCCTTTATTTACTCCGGCCTGTTCCTTTAGGGTGCGGCCCTTCGGGGATTATCGTGGTGGCTGTGATTTAATACCCAAATGCGGGTGGATCCAAAGCGGTTCGATGTGGTGTTGCATTGCAATCGGGCGCCGGACCATAGCACGGCAGAGGCTTTAGATAGGCTTTGAGTCCGACCAAGGCATTGAATTTTGTCCACCCACACTGCCAATTGGTACCGAAAGAATGGCTGCATCACGGGGCGGTGATCAACGCATTCATTTGATCCATTGTGCTCTTGAGCGCCGTGGGGTTAGGTCTTCACAGGACTCACCATGTGGTACGAAATTTCAATGAAAAGTAATACTAAGACTGAGTTGTGTAAGCTTTATAACGACAACGACATCAGCACAGCGAATTAAAATACAGCGACTTGGGTTGTAAAACCCTACTCACAACCTCCCCGAAGCACTTACGGACGTAGTGTGGGCATATCCTGGGTAATGCTTCCGAAGGTCAACGACACTGTATCCTGCGAGAGAGGGGAAGTGGTATGCGGTATGTGGTAGTCAGGAGAAGTAGGTGATGAGAGAGGTGCATCATACGTGACCCAAGTATCGTTCCTTTTGCTTCCCATGGCGGTGAAAGCAACGGTTTTTTTTATTGACCCCCCATCATGCTGTTTCGGCGGACGATGATAACATGCTGGATCGCTCGAAGCTTGCTTGGGCTCTCGAGTCTAGAGGTTTTTGGTCGATGAATCCTCTCCGGGCCAATGGCTGAAGTTATCCCGCTTAGGGCCACCAGTAGGGTACCTGGAATTCTTAGAAATTTGCTCCATTACGAGAACAGGGCTGGGGTGAGGTTGGCGTTCTGGCCACCGACAGCTACTGTGCCTCGGATAGAAATGGAAGTGGATAGGCCACACTTTGCGCGAGAGACGACTGCAGTATTACAAAGAATATAAATCCCTAATCGGCAGAGGTAGACCTCCCGGCAGACCCCGCGAAGCGTGGTGAAGCACCGTCAATCGATAGGTCAAGAAACTCGGATTAAGCTAGAAGGAGCTCTAAGCGATTGCCAGAATCAGAAACAGATGCCGCGCTGGCGTAGTAGTTGACATATCTCCCGATAGAGATTAAACAGAAACGAAGAAGAAGAAGGCTCTGTAGGCTAGCCCATTTCGTACGATAGGATGCACTGAAGGTATTCGATGCGTTACCCGCTGGTTGTTGTAGAGGACAATCTCCTCTGCATTGAAAAGAGCGGATGGAGAGGCACTTGTCTCACTCGGTGTCTCACCCGGAAGTTGGCATACGAAATGCCGCAAAAAGACAAAAAAACTGTTCTGAGTAGCTTTTAATAGCTCTAGAGTTCCCGGAAAGGAAAAGAAAAGGTCAAGATATTTTGATAAACAAAAATGTTCAAAAACATTGCATGCCAGTTTCACGCAGCATACGACATACCACAAAAAGGCAAATAAAAAACTGTTCTGAGTAGCTTTTCAATAGTTCTAGGGTTCTTGGAAAGGAAAAGAAACGCCCTGCAAAATTAAGCCGAAATTTTTTGTTTCAAAAAATTTAATGTTTCTGGAAAGGAAAAAATCTGCAAAATTAAGCCGAAAAAAAATTTCAAAGAGATGGTAAAAATTTAATGCTCAAAAAAAAAATAATAAAAAATGTTCTGAGCAGATTTTCAATAGTTTAGAGCTGCTGAAAAGGAAAAAAAGTTCCGTAAAAGTACGCCGAAAAAAAGTGTTTTCAAAGGTTGAAAAAGTTGTGCTTGATAAAAAATTAAAATCTGTTTTGAGTAGCTTTTCAATAGTTCATGATTTTCTGAAAAGGAAAACCAGTTATGCAAAATTACGACGAAATTTTTTTTTTTTAAATGTTTGGAAAAAAATATAAATAAAAAAGAGATTTTTTGAGTAGCTTTCAATGGTTGTAAAGTTCCTGTAAAGGACAAAAATCTGCAAACTTACTTCGAAACAAATAAATTTAAAAAAAGTCGAAAAAATTTAATGTTTGAAAAAAAAAAAAAGTTAAAGTTGTTCTTAGTAGCTTTTAAATAGTTTTAGAGTTTCTGAAAAGGAAAAACAGTTCCGCAAAAGTACGCAAAAAAAGAAATTTCAAAAAATTTGAAAAAGTTTAACGTTTGAAAAAAATTAAATCAAAAACTGTTCCGAGATGCTTTTCAATTGCTCTAGAGTTCCTGAAAAAGAAAGATAAGCACTGCAAATCAAGCCGACATTTTTTTTTTCCAAAAAAGTCGAAAAAGTTTAATGGTTGGAAAAAAAAAAGATTCGATCTCGTCTCTTTGCGACATTCCGTACGCCAACGTCAGAGTCATACGACTGGCGTGCTTTGTTCAACTCTTTCAGCCCTAGTTTGGTCTGGATAAAACATCGTCTTGCATGTTAGGACCCAAAATTAATTAAAATTGTAGATGTATCACCTCAGCAAATGTGACTAAAAAATATTCCTATCATAAGTGGTAGTTTTAAAAGTTTCTTATTTCCTTGAAGTAATTGTTGTTGTGCAATGAGCGTGTAGTTTATTTAGTAGCTAACACATAATGAAATAAACTTAAAAATCAAAATGCCAAAGAAGGACTTAAATGAAATGCAGAAAAATTAAATTTTTTTCTCATTCTTCACATATTCAACTAGGCAGCTAACACAATGTCTATGTAAGTATGTAGATATCTGCGTTGGGTTGTGGTTAGTAGGTATGTGGTGTGGTTTTTTTGGCGAACACATTCTATGGCATGATTCCTTTTACGTATGTATGCACTTGTGTATGCTAGAAGTTATTTTATAAATCTAATAAAACTAATATTTTTTTCTTTCGTTATCTTCATATTCTAATTGTGTTTTGGTTTTCTTCTAATTATTTGGTTTTTGCTTTGCAGTGTACCTATAAGAGGAACAGCGTCCGACGTTGTCGGCATGGATTCAGCAACAAGATTTAGAAATACTGTTAAGGATAGAAGTATAGTTACGCCTGCAATCAAAGATAATAAAAAAAGAAAATAATATAAAATATTTTAATTAAAATTATTTTGTATAGGAATTAACATAAAATTTTAAGTAAATACTACTATTCTTTTATCCAAATGCTAGATAAATATGTACAACGCATCGTTGGTGGAATCCTAAAAGAAATTATTGTATCGAAAAATAATTAAATGCAAATAAACGCATAAAATGTAGAGTTGCACAAAGCGTTGACTTATTGTAAGCAGATTTTTCTCGTTGAGCTTGCAATTGGGTTGAAGGACACTTCCTGTGCCTTAGACAGTTGACGGTGGGATTTTTTTTCAAAGAATATTCGGGATTGAGGTTGGTTATTTTTCTTTAATTATTTTACCTCTTTATAAATAAATTAATGCGATGTTTTGTAGTTAAATACGTTTTCTATTACTAAGTATTATGATTAGTCTAATTATAGCTATTAATTATGGTTTAAAGCTGGAAAAGTTTACACTCAAAATGAAGTGTACAAGATAATGAAATTGTCGATTTCAGTATCTACTTGTATTTATTTCTAAGTTCAATTAAAGATGTTTATCTCAATATAATTATCGATAGATATATTTTTAACGTTATCGATATATGTATCGACTTCTTTATAGATACGGATTCTTATATATTAATATAGATGTATCGATATATGTGTTGGTATAGCTATCGATATATTTATAAATTTCTTTATAGATACGAATACATATATTGATATCGATATGAGGAAAAGACTTTGGCACCCTCAACGTTGGCAAGAAAAAAACTAGAAAATTGAAGGTGTGGTCCACAAAGGGAAAAAGCATGACTGAAATAGGGAAAAGATCATGCTGTTATTGGTCTTGTAGCGACCAATAAACCCTGCCTAGAAACTCGGTTAATACTTCAATCGTTGTCGTCAAGCTCAAATAACGGTAGGCCCAGGAAACGTGCTGTTTCGATGGGGTCGGACCAAGCGAGAGGGCTGTTAGTTGAGTTGGGTTATGGGGGCATGTGAAGAAGGGTTTGATGTCGTAAGGAGTAGAAGTTCAACCTACTACAGTATGTAGACCGTAATTGTGCCAGGGTTACACGGATCTCTCTAGGCAGCTGAAGCTCTTTCTCTGCAAAGGATGGGGATTAAGCTTCGATATCGACGTCCAGAGGGCGAGAGTTAGTGAAGATGATAATGGTATCTGGATCCCATCCTGCTGTTCGCACGGTTACCTTCTGACGTGCGCTGGAGAATGCATTCATTAGGCAATAAAAAAGAGAACAGCGGACCACTGAAAGTCATGCTCTGAATAGCACACGTTGACGTCCCAGGCAAATTTGTTCTAATACGAGCTGTGGTTAACTGGCGATGGTAGCGTGTGAAATGACACTTAGGCTGACTGGGCGTTTAGTAGAAGACTTGAGGTTTTGATAAACTAATGGTCTCAGAAGCGTCTGCAGGGTTCTTGATAACACAGAGTGTCCTGAAACACTTTTTCCACCGAAGAACCTTAAAAGGATGAGTGGGTAGGGGACAACAGCTGGAGGGATGAGTCGATTTTAACTCGATTGGTCGTAGTTTTACGGAAAGATAGCTGGTCAGTGTTAGCTATCGGGGACTCTGAACAGATTACTGCAGTGTATTTCAAGCAGAGGCAGCTGTCATTAATAATCGATTGGCTGCTCTATTGTTTGGTCCCAATTGCCAAGTGGCAATCAAGGGGCTCACTCACGATGCGCTGTAACTAAGTCGGTAAAAGTCTAACCTCTCTAATGCAAGGAAAAAGCGATATTTCACGCAAATTTTATGGCGGATAAGTACCCTCGAGGCGGTCTCACTGAGAAAGAAAAGAGTTGAAGCACCATTCACTACCGGCGGATCGCTCTTGGACAGCTGTCCTTAACTTCAGCTCATTGATCGCTGAGTAAAACCAGAAATGTTCAACTTTAAGGTATTTCTGCGCCAGGGTGGACGCACCAAAGACGCTCAGTAAACTTCGAAGATTCTTAAAGTCACATCTATTAACCTTGGTGCAGATTTTAATAAGACACCACCTTATTAGGATGCATGCGGTGAGACCAAATTGATTTCATTTCCATTGTCGCAGCCCGTCGGAACAGGGAAAGGTTGAATCATCTCAACGCGTTACTCTCAGTTGTTCAGCCTTTGCTAGGCTAGGGTCTAAACATCTCTACTCGTTCATTCTGAATTGCTCTGAGTAAATCTGTGGGGCTGACATTGGCCTGAAGATAATCCTTTTCGAATTACAGTTCGTGAAATAGTGACATCACAAACCACCATTACCTAATCTGTTTATGCAACGTGACAACTGAAAAAAAGCTGTGACGAGAAAAATATTTCAGCCGTCAGAGTAAGTAGGTACAGCCTCTTCGCATATTGCGCCGAACCAGATGTTTAGCCTAGTGCTCACACCACCTTCGACACAATAATTTACGGTAGTACCAGGCGTAAAAGGGTTCCGAACGAAAAAGAACTGTTAAAGCTTTTGGCTTCTCTGCAAAAGCCATTAACTTGGAATCCTAGTCGTTCTTTTTTGCTCTTTACTTGGTATGGGGGCAAAGGTATAGAACCCCTGAGCTTCACATCGAAATTGCTATGACTGGAAGAATAAACCTAAAATATTTTGTAATGATCTTGACGATGAAATAACTAACGCTTACACTCTAATGGCTCCAGCGACTCCGTTCTTTAACTTGGATACAAACATGCAGAACCGAAAAAGCTATTGTGCTGCGCGTTTTTATGCCTAAGTTTTAGAAACTTTTGTAAGGGATTTCCTACAACCAAAGAAGCCGCAAGTACCGAATAGGAACGAGTACTTGTACTGCTTAGCGCGCACTTTCCCGATTCCTCACCCTCGAGCTGGAGCTGGAACCCAGGGAAATCACGCCGTATCTTGGCGGTTGGCACGCATAATCTTTGTGCCGAAGGTTGGAAAAAGAGACTTCATGCTAACGAGATATTTAAGGTTAATAAGTCATATAGGGCAGGGACGTCTGCAGACACTGTACTATACCAGCTGACGTCGGATATCCAGAATGCCTTCGAATGTGAAGAAACAGTGCTTTGAGATTTCCTCGATATAGTTTTGTCACGCACAGGCTTTTGCAAGGCACCAGAGAAAAGGAATATACAATCAACTAAATATACGTAGTTGTTTAGCGGCCTTACTTCGAACCAGGATCGTTAAATAGGGGTTACGTGGTTCAGTTTAAAATAAAAAGAAATACCGCGGGGTTGTCCTTGGTTATGGAGCCTATTAGTAGATGATCTTCTCTAGACACTCTTGTAAAATTAATCCTCTGCCAAAGCATGTCGGATCACACAGACAGAAAGACAGACAGACATGCTAAATCGACTCAGGTCGACGTACTGATCACTTTGGTATACTTTTTTTTATTGGTCTTCTTCTTCTGATATTTCAAAACATTGGACCAAAGTTGTAATACCATTTCATGTTCATGAAAGGTGTAATGAAAGAAGAGCAATGCCTAAGGGAATAACACTGCCAGCACTCGACAGAACTACGCCAGAAAAGCGCTTTTTTTGGTATATATGTAAGTAGAATGAAAAGATTCCAACTTCTAACCAAACTCCCACAGAAGAAATTCAGAGACATCGCCGGCGTTCTTAGAGCATACTTTAGACTAAAGGGTCACTTGCAAAAACTAGGTACATAGCCAAACGATCTTTGCCACTGCTGTGATTCAGACAAAGATAAATCTTTGCACCTTATGGTCGTACGCGATGGCCCTTAGATAAACAAAAGTGTTGTAAAGGGAAGATGGCACAATTTATCTTTAAATCGCAGTGAACACCTCAATTTAATGTCTAACTTTCTCTCTATGTCTCCTGCCACTCTATCCGGAATTAATTGCTTTTCAAGGGCTATACGGCGAAGTCCACCGTCAACGAACTGATTGGGCCTTATAAATGTGGCTTTAGACTCGGTAAATCCACCATAGATCAGGTATTCACTGTACGCCAAATCTTGGAGAAACCCCAAGAGAAGAGGATCGACCCCGCGAAACTAATACGGCTGTGCAAAATGACGTTGAGCAATACCAACAGCTCCGTCGGGATTGGGAAGGACCTCTATGGGCCGTTTGATACCAAACGAGGTTTCAGACAGGGCGATTACCAACAAGTGCTAGTTTGAACTGAGTAGGCAATTCAGAAGTGAAATTCTCATACGAAAACCACGCTCTATAACTCACTCATTATGCTCGTGCTGGTATATAGGGCAGAAGCATGGAAGATTTACAGGCCTTTACGCGTTAGCTACGGCGAATACCGCAAACGATGGAACGATGAGCTGTACAAGCTTTACATCGACATGGACATTGTGCAGCGAATTAAAATACAGTGGCTCTGCTGACTTGGTCATGTCGTTCGAATGGACAAAGACGATCCAGCCCTGAAAGTATTCGGCTCGAAACCCGCTGGTGGTAGAAGGGGAAGAGAGAGGCCTCCTCTGTGTTGGAAAGCCCAGGTGAGGCAAGACTTGGCTTCACTTGGCATTTTCAATTGGCGTCAGTTGGCAGAGAAGAGAAACAACTGGCGTGCTTTGTTGGACTCGGCCAAAATTGCTTAGGCTGTTACAGCGCAAAAGAAGAAGAACAATTAGATTTTTGAACCATTTTCTTCTTTGCGCTTGATAAACACTTGCGGCGTACTTTATTTTTTTACGTAAAGAGAAATGCCCACCATGGTAGCCTCCATAAGTCTAATTGTACCGGAGTTTGCCCGATATCAAGAGCCTGCATTTAAATTAACAGCTATCTTCAGTGTCTGCTGTTTCACCTTGAAGTTGGGAAAACTTATGGGGCGAAGAAGCATTTCAAAAAATAATCTTAAAGTGGTTTCAATCTTAATTTGAAGATAATTCATAAAAAACTCTTGGCAGGTTCGCCTGGCACCAGCTAAATAGCATATTCTCAACGCACTTATCATCAATAAAACAGTGGACGGGGGTAGCGGTGGAAATGGGCCACCGACAAACTTTAACACGGGTGGTTCGAAGCTTGACGGAAGGATTTGTTGAGGTATCTTTTCCAAGGAGCTATACATCCACCTTACATTTAGAATTCCAGAACACTTTAGTATTTTCCAGACTATCAAGGATGCGGTCGACGGTAGGAGGGGCCAATATCGACACAGACATCCAGGCGGCATTCAGAGCGCTGGCCTCGCTTACGGTACGCTCGAAGCTAGTAGGATAATGCATAAATTCTCTTTCGCTCGCGTCGGAATATTACTTAGGGCTGTTTTCTCAAGTAACCTTTAATTTAAAGCTCACTTTATATTTAAAGGTTGCTTTAAAATATATAGCTATGTCTAAAGTAAAGCATTTCTATTATCGGGTTTTGACGTAT
>JAPVRG010128370.1:0-11237 GCA_029783565.1 Rhagoletis cerasi | reverse complement strand
TATTGGTAGCTGAAAAAGGGATAATATATTGAGAACAGAGCGCGGAAGGCAATAGCTACAAAAGCGGCGCTAGACTCTAGTTAATTCATGAGTTAACTCATGCAACCCTCTGGTATGTACATATGTAGTTATAGCTATCAGCGTCTTAGCTGCTGCCGTTGCAAATTATAAACACGTTCCAAAAATGTTGGCGCATTCTTATATGATCAGATGTGTATTTATAGGTGCGGCAACTGCATACTAAAGCTTGAATGCAGTAGCATACAAATATGCTTAGTGAACGCACTTTCGAAATAATCTTTGAATACTCATATGAGACATCAATAACCACTTGATGCGCAATACTAAATTAATAACAACAAGTAAAGAAGTATAAATTCGGGCTAAACCGAACTCTATATACCCGGCGCACGTATTAATTATCGTTTTTTCACCTTTCTGATAAGCAGGCGTGTTTTTCCCCGATTTAAAATATTTTCGATAGTATTTTCTGTTAGACTTACGCCCAGTTTTTTGACCCAGTTTTAAAATCGTCTAAAACTCGATTTAGTTAAATCTCGATTTATAAGATGACTCCAATTACAACTCGGCTACATTTTTCCGATTTGTTCGCAAAAATAATCTGATTTGCGATGCGTCGTAATTGTATTTTTACGACTCACATTTAAGCCGCTAACAATGGGCTGAATTGTCAGTATACGACGCGGTTTTGAAATTTATAATTTTTTCATTTATGAACAGAGCAAGCTGTGCCGCGAGGTCGAGGGTACGAGTACCACGGCCAGCAAAATGAAAAAAAAACTTTTTTTTAGTTCTTTTAATTATTTCTTTTATTTTTTTAAATGTAATTAAGGCTGGTATGACCTTTTTAAATAAAATTACACTCTAAAAAACTAAATTAACCTGAAAAAATTTTGTCAAATAACATAAAATAAAATAATATAAAATATCTTAAAATTAAATCAAATAAAAATAAATTAAATTAAATTAAATAAAAATAAATAAAATTAAATAAAAAAAATTAAGTTAAAATAAATTAAATAAAAGTAACTTAAGTTAAATTAAATTAAATTAAATTAAATTAAATTAAATTAAATTAAATTAAATTAAATTAAATTAAATTAAATTAAATTAAATTAAATTAAATTAAATTAAATTAAATTAAATTAAATTAAATTAAATTAAATTAAATTAAATTAAATTAACTTAAATTAAATCAAACAAAATTGAATTAACTTAATTTAAATAAAGTTAAATTAAATGAAACAAAATAAAATAAAATGAAGGAAAAACAAATAAATAAAGTAAAATAAAATTGAGCCAAATCAAATAAAATTAAACTAAATAAAACAAACTTAAATATATAAATAAAAAATACTAAAAACTGGGGCGTCACCATACCACTCTTTCCACGGTACCATCTTCACTATCGCCATTGTCCCAATTAATAACTGGCGAAAAAACCACAATCCGCAGGCACCAAAATGTAAAGCAAAGTTTTTAAAAATGTTTACGCGTTTATTTTTTTGATCGAAAATAAAACTCATTTCTTGAGCGTTATTTTATCTCTAAGAAATAAAAATTAATTTTTGAGTTTAATTGTTTTTCTGGCAGATCGAAACACTCAGAACGCCACAAAGCTTTTCTAAAAGCCTTTAGTAGTAAATATTTTTTGCTATGCACTCGGCAACATACGCCCTCAAAAATAACAATAAATGTTATGTACATATGTACCTATGTATTAAGAAAAAATAAGGTTGATGAATTTGTTGTAATTTTTGAGTGCACATGTTAACGAGCGCAAAGCCGAAAAAAAATCAAATATAAAATTGTATTTCTGGGAGATATGAGTTTTATATTCGATCAAAAATATAAAACTCAAAAATAATCATTATTATTGATGAAAGAAAGTAAAACTCATCAAATAATTATTATTTAAGAGCGAAAAATAACACTCAAAAATTAGTTTTCAGCAAAAAAATATAAATCGACATATAATTTTTATTTCTGAGCGATATAATAAAACTCAGAAATGTATTATTATTATTGATCTCAAATTTTAAAATCTTGAAATACTGATTAAATATCAATTTTTTTGATAGAACTCATAATGATTACGGTCCCTGGTTTTAAATATTGGGGAAATCGGTAAGATTTGATGAATTTTCATAATTTTTGTACAAAATTTGTAATTTGGATTTATATAGTGTTTGTTACATAATTTGCTAGATTTTTATAAAAAAAAATTTTTACATTAAATAAACAAAAGAAATATGGCCAAAGCTGATCATTATTTCTGCTACCAGTATATGTATGCCTCTGTTGTAAAAAGTTAAATTTACTTATGTATATAATTTTATATTTTAACGTAAATGAATATGAACATTTTTCAACCGCAAAATACATTTGTTTACTTTTTAAGTTTCCTTGCATCGATATTTTTTCGACATACATTAAGTTACTCTGTCAGATATGCAAATGCGTATAAATTTAACTATTGCCTTTAGTTTTGTTACTAATTAAATAATTTGCACTTTAAATAAAAGACTCTATTTAAAACTGAATTATTTATCCTTGGAATTTTGTCCCGCCACATACATAATTCCACATTCACATACAAACATACGCACCGAAAGAAAATATGTATTTGTAAGCGACTTATGTTTTATTAAAAGCCAAAAAAATCACATTTTGGACGAAGAAACAATGAGTGCAAAGTGCAATCGTGGCTAGTGCAATAAGAAAACTACAATGAATAAATTAAAATTCCAGCGTGAGGAATTTGGGTCACTCGCGCTCATCCTCAGCAACAGCTTCTCTTTTCATTATACTGATAATTGCATTATTTAAGAAATAAATTACAGGTTTCAGTTGCCACACCATGCAACAATGACAGCGATAATGGCAACGGCAGCTGCTGGGGCGATGGCAACTTACTGCTGTCATGATATGGATGCTGCAAGTTGAAAATTGCTGCAAATTAAAATTACCTCAGCTGCCGAAATCAACGCAATTAAGCGAAACAAATTTCAGAAAGCAAAAAAAGATCAGCGAATTGTTTAATCTATTTTAAAGCAGTTACGTTTTATTTATTATTTTATATTTTACAAACTACTTTTTATTTTATTTTTCAATGGGCTGCGCAGTCAACAAGTGATAAGTGCGCATTATGCTTTTAATTTGTCTGCTCGCATTTTTCAATAAATCAAAAAATTAATAATGTGAACTGTACCAGAAAAAGACTCAAAAAAACTCAAACTCAAATTTCCAATTTAAAAATTGCTGCACAGAACTGGTTTTCGGTCACTACATTTTTTTGTTATTTTTTTGTTTTTTTTTTGCTTTTGCACAATTTATCCTGCTCAAGTGCTTTGTAAAGTTTTGCTTGTGCAAACAAAAAAAACAATCAAACTCGAGTTTGTTTCAGCAGCCGTACATTTATCGGTTGTGCAGCATACTGGCATGCGTACATATGTATATACGTATATATGTATGTATCTACTTGTAGTATGCACTGGTATTTATATCTCTTATGGCGTATTTTACAAGTGACTGGACTAGCGCTTGCTTACAATCGGCTGCTTCAAAATCAGATTCGCAATTGCGTACAACATGACAGGTGCTGTCACTGATGAACGCTTGGCATGCAACGTACATAAGTACATCCATACATATGCATGGATGTATGTATAAACATACTTGCAAATTTATAAATGCGCTTATATTCGGTTATATTATACATTTCGTTAACAATTTGGCTTGTTAAACTTCACATATGCTTTTGTACCCAAGCAGACGTACTCCTATGTACATTTGTACATACATATATATTTATATCATACACATGAGCACCCGCCTCTTAAATGCTACCCTTGGGCGTTAATTTTACACGTCGCGGCGCTGCGGTGATGACGTTGATGATGATTATTATGTTGATTAATTTTTAAATGTTGGCCATCATATCATGGATGTTGGTCACTGGGTCCTGTCACATATCTCAAAAGTGGGTTAAGCTACGCAAAATAAAGTTTAAGTACGGCAACACGATATCGACAGAATAGTTAATAACTATAATATAATCGATATCAAAATTAAAGGAAAAATTTGCTTATAAATACACCGATTACTAATGTAATTTACAAAGGTGTTTTCAAGAAAAATATGGAAAATAATACCAGTCACATTTTGTTGACAGCATCCATAAATACTTATTTATATGTGTACATTAGGGTGGTCCTTAAAATCAAATGAACGATTTTTCAGTCTCACCCTCTCAATCGACAATACCACGTTCGAAAGTATCACATGTAAATGTTGGTCTCGATTAGAGACGGTTAAGGCGTGTTGCAAGATTTGTCAAAGTTTAGTTTTAATTTTTTGAGTCTCCATAGAGGAATCTGAACATTGACCCCCGTGCGACACGCTTTAACTGTCCCCAATCGGGACCAAAATTTAAATGTGATATCTTCCACTATAGCAGTATCGACGTAGGGGTCGAGGTTTAGGAAATCGGATGTAAAAATTTTCCTCCTACATTTTAGGGCCCACTCTAATGTTCATATGTACATCGATATCGATAGTGATAAATACATAAATTAAGCAGTTCTTGAATCGCCGCATTAAACACCTAATAAATCTAAACTGAAAATCGCTTGCAATTGCCCATTCCTCTCATAGTTTGCCATTCTGCTTTTAAACCGATCCCTTCAACATATGCAATATTCATTCTTGCACAGAAATTTTAATTTTTAAGCATAGCACAAATGAGCTCTAAGTGAAAATTTTCCCGCTTTCTGTGCTGTAGCTGAAATTTTGTATAAGAATAGCAAAGTTGAAGTTTTAAGACATAGAAGTAGATCAGCCTCGAAACCAAAAGATTACGGAAAATTCAAGATTTGAAGGAGGGATCATAAGAACTATGAACTCCTCAAAAAAAACGTAATGGTAAAAAAATGGCGTCTACAATTTCTCGCATTATCTTAAAGATTAAGACATGAAGGGGAGGTTAACAACCAAAGCGGCCAATTGATAGCAATAAATGGCGACAGAAATACGAAAATTGTAAATTTCGGCCCTAATTTTTCATGAATAGGTGTCTTTGGTGAACATTAAAGCATCCAAAATAACGGTTGGGAAAATAATTTCGGGTTCCTATCCAGGTGCGCCAAAAAATAGAGAAAAATTTTATAAAAATTATTATTTTGAGAATTATTACTTAAGTTAGTACTAATAACTTTTACATTTGAATAGAATTTCGATCAAAAAAAAACATTTGGCGCTTATATGTTTGCTAGTGCTTGGCCGAGCTTTTCCTACGATTTGTTGTGTGCAAAAAATGTATTTGGAAAATTGTTTATTAGGTTGGTAAAAACAACAACAACCTACAATCAACTGAGGTATAAGTATTAACTATTTTGGTGAGTATCACTTCAAAATCATCAAAAATTTTCCCGAGACAAGGATTCCAACACCCTCCTTGTCTGTTCACGGAAGTTGTGAGTAATTGGTCATCAACCAAATCGGCTATTGGTGCCCTGTGCAAGCTGTTACTGTTTTTTGCTTAATATATACACATTAGGGTGGTCCCTAAATGTATAAAGCGCATTTTTACCTCACATTTCCTAAACCTCAACCCCTACATCGATGCTAATATAGTCAAAGATATCACATATAAGTTTTGGTCCCGATCGGATACCGTTTAGGCGTGTCGCTCAAGTGTCAAACTTCAGTTTCCTCTATGGAAACTCAAAAAAATAAAATTAATTTTTTTTTTCATCTAATACCCAAAATCGATACTACTGTAGGCGAAGATGTCACATATAAATTTTGGTCCCGATTGAAGTCGGTTAAGGCGTGTCGCACAGGGGTCAAAGTTCAGATTCATTGTATATTAGTCTCCATAGAGGAATCTGAACTCCGAGTCTTCATAGTGGAATTTGAACTTTGACCCCTGTGCGACACGACTTAACCGTCTCCAATCGGGACTAAAATTTATATGTGATATCTTTGACCGGGGTATTGCCAATTGAGGGGGTGAGACTTAAAAGTTCGCTTTTAGGGCCACCCTAATGTACATAGACAAATTGGAGTCTACAGTTTTCTTATTGTATGAGGATAGATAGATGTATATTAAATAAAATGTGTTTCAAAAAATTAAATGACTAGAAAATGTGCTAAAACACAAATTTTTCGCACCAATTTTTTGCACTATAAATATCAGATTATTATTCCTTGACCCCAAAAAATCTTCAGTTACACTTGTTCAATGATTTTAAAAAGAATACAAAATATATATTTTTTTTAATGCCGGTTCCTGATTAAACCAAGTACTCTACAGAAAACCTAAGGTGACCCGAAAATTCTGACTTCAGATTCGGATTCAGCAGATCCAAGAGCTTTAACCGTTGAGAGACACTAGGGGATTTTTGAAATCTTAAATTTTGTTGTATTGTGTAATTAGTTACTTTCAAAAAAAAAAAGAATTAATTAATTTACTAAGGAGTGTTTCGTTCCGTGTGAGTTTAACTGTCACAAAATTGAAAGCGTATCATAAATTCTCCCTAGGACCATTTTAACGATACTTTGGTAATGGATTTCACATTCCATCCTCCTGAATTCTAAGTTCCTGAGGATTTTCAATCAAAATATCTACTTCTCTTATTCTCTCATCCAGAGAACAGAATTGATCTAAACCGGTGGAATTATGCGATCAACCCCATTCTGCCTAAAGCTACAAGAACTTAGACGATGGGAACTCAGTACATTCCCTATCAAATTTGAACTGCCCTTCGTGCAGAAGTCTTTCACCATAAAGTAACCGTTTGAAGCTTGTAATTTTGCCTACGCTTAAAAGCCTTATAGAGATGCTTCGTATCTTGCTTATAGTTAAGGTATTAACTTTGATGTGCAGTAGACCTTAATCGAAATCGCTTAGGTGGTTACAGCGCCAATCAAGAAGAAGAAGAAGAAATCTTAATGAAATTACATACTAATAACCCTATTCATAAAAAATAAAATATCTTTAAATAAGGTTTATATATTGAAAAATGTATGAAAACGTCAATTTATAAAGCTTTTTAAATTAATTTTATTCTTTATGAATAAGGCCGTAAGTAAGTGCAATATAAACAAGGGTAAAACATCGGCCGCTGTGGTGTAGTGGTAAGCAGTGCGCGCTTCCACTCCGCAAGCCTGGGTTCAAGACCTGGCCAAAGAAACAGCGCACAAAAAATGTAGAAAAAAGGTTTTTTCTTAACAGCGGTCGCCACTCGGTGCGTAAAACTGTAGGTCCCTCCCCTTTGTGTGACAACATCAAGGCGCACGCCACAAATGGGAGGAGAAGCTCGGCCAAACACTGACACATGTGTAACCGCAAATCTATTATTGTTATTATTATTAATACATCGGAAATGAAGAACAATAATAATGGCATTGAGAATATATAAAGAAATCGAAGAGTGGCATACAATCAATAATGTATTGCGAATCCAGCAAAGTATGTAAAGAAACCACTTTAACAATAAACAGTGAATATCGAGTTTAAGCGAAATCAACAAAATCTCAGAATATTTGAATACTCGTAGAAATAAACACACAAAAAAATTGACAACTCACACATTATATATTATCAAAATATTTCTCTTAGTGCCGTTTTCACAGTTGGGAGTTAACTTACATTCGGCAGTTAACTATAGATTTTCAGCACAAAAATTGTGAGTTAACTGCCGGATGTGAGTTAACTCTCCACTGTAAAAATGGTCCTTATTCATATGCATCCACTATACACAAACATTTAAATGGGAATTTCGCTGTACTGCACTGGACGCAAACTATTTCATTTGCTAAAACAACTAATTCGCTCCATTTGTAATGCAAGCGATGATGACATCTACTAATTAAACGTGTACACACGCTTATTATTTGTAGAATGTTTTTGAATGTTACCGAGTAAAAATTGACACAAATTCTGCTTTTTGACGTTAACTAATAGCTACGCATGGAAAAGTAAACTAATGGAAATAAATAAATATTCAAGATACACATGTTAATTTGCATTTAATTAGTGCTAAACAGAGTTTGGAAAATTAAATATAAACACTCCAGTATATTTGCTTTACTACTAATTAACTTGAAGCCTGAATAAATACAGCTACTTCAGCGCAAATATACACATTTATGTATAAAATCAAATAAAACAAAAGGAAACAAATTAAAATAAAATAAGATTATTTTATGTGTAACGAAATTGAATGAAAAATTAAAATAGAAGTCATTATAAACTCTTAAGCATTAACTTTTTTAAGCGACTTTAAAAAAGGATGAGGTTATCAATCGTCGGAATATTTTTTTATGTATGTTTTCGGATAACTTTGGACTCGTGAAACGTTTTCAATAATTCTTTACCTTTTTTTATCAGAAAGGTGGTATTTCAAGGGGGTTCCCTTACTAATTAGATTTAGTTCCGATTATTGGAGCATGAAGAAATTAACGGTACTCCAAAAATTGTATATGAGAACTAAAGTCGGTTGTTTTTTTTTTTTTGTTTTTGTTTAAGAATTACTTGTTGTTCTTACATATTTTTTCGCCCCTTGTACGTACATGCATACATATTTATGTTAATATGTACAATGTATTTAAATTTCCATCTTTGATTATCAAAACTTGCGCAGGTGTCAGTTTAATCAACAATATTTGCAAGATTTTATTTTCCTATCAATTTGGTAAACGCAAATGTATACAAAATGAAATTATATAGAATTAGTAAATAAGTAGAAAATACAAACAGTGACTAACTTTCGCCGCAAAGAATAACTAAATCTCGCAAAGCGTAATTTCCTAATAACTATGTAGAAAACCTATAGTTTGTGCGTAGATGTGGCCAGTGGTCACTGTGCTAAACTATGTACATTAGGGTGTCCCAAATTTTTTTCTTTTTTGGAAATATGATATGCATTACCTACAGATATATATTTTTTTCTTTTAGTTATAAATATGTTATGGAAACAGTCCCCTAAATGCTGCAGGCGGTATTAAGGATGCTCCTGGGCTTTTCAACTTTGGACATAAACCTGTGAAGCTCCACGTTTGAGAGTGCTCTAGGCACCAGGACGTCTAACAGGCTTCCCCAGTTTCAGATATAGTTGATCTTGATATTGTCCATAAGGCAAATATCGATAGTATAACAGACTTTTCTCCAAAGGCACTAGGCAGCTACATACCTACCTTACTGGATAAGCTTGTTAAGAATGAGTTCAGTAGGTTTCTCCAATGTGCCCAAAAGTCAACTTCTCGTGACTTGTACCCACAGCTTGTTCCATTATCTGAAACATATTTTAGTGATGAATTCAGCACGTACAGCATAAGTTTGATTTTCCGCGCTAGAGCGGGTCTCCTCAACCTCAACGCAAGACCTTTTAAAAACGTTTCTTCGAAAATTTGTCCAGTTTGTAATTTGGGGGAAGTAGAATTTATCTTTATTGGTATATGCCCCATCTATAAAAACATACGTCTGACATTTTTTGGTGAACAAGTTTTAGATTTGGCTAAGGTCATAAGCATTTTAAACGGTCATAACTACTTAGCTTTGTATAAGTATCTACGAGAAAGCACTCAATATAGGAACTTAATAATTAATGAATTTTATTGAAATTGTATCGATGTATTTATGTATACAGCGTGACACACAACAATTTCTGTTATTGTCACATCTGTTTTAATTTATTTATTTAAATTTAGCCACGTTGTACTTGTTTTAAAAAAAATAAATATACTACTACTACTACTACTAGTTGATCTTGAAATGAAGGACTTTGATTACCAGATCACAGAGAACGAATTTGGAAAGAACTTTGAAATTTCCCGCAGAAAAGACTGCACTGTTTCATACAGCTACGAAACTCCAATCTTCACAAGTCACCAAAATGGGTAGAGAAACGGGAACTATGATAAGGCCAACGACTAACTCGATATGAATTTCAAAATGACGAAAATTTCTACTACATTCAAACCAAGACATCCTCTTTACTGAGTCCCACAAGGTACTTTACAAGACTTTAAGAACCGAGTCCATCCATACCAATCTCTCTGTGAATCTCACACGTTGAGGAGAAGTTCATGGTAGATGCAAGCAGCAGGTAGCCTTAACTGTTGGGTATAGCAATCGTGCTGGTCGTAACTCGATAAGCTTCTTACGGAAATACTAGCTTAACTATTACTATTGGCCACATAGCTGTCAGATTCGGATATATATAAGTTGTATATGTGAGCTAGAGGTAGAACTCGTTGAGTACTTCCATTGCGATTGTTTCGAACTTCGAAGTAAGCGCTTCCAGCTACTGGTGAGCTATTTCTGTGAGGGCCTGGACGGCTTAGGCACCGTTTCACTGGAGGATTTGAGTGGATTCAAAAGATCTGGATCATTTAAAGATACTTAGAGAACTTTGTATACAAATCTTCTTGACTGGGCCTCTGTGGCCGCCGAGTTTACGACGATTGAGCTCTAGTAGTATTGCATATATGCATGTAGGTAAAATTATTCACGTTTGAGAAGTGATGTCAGTACAACTTCTTAACCGTGGGCTATCGGCATCAAATAAGAGTAAAACATTATATTTGTACTATATATTATTTAAAGCAAAGGGAAAAAATATAGAGGGCGTGCATACCGAACTGCGCAAACTGACACTGCCAGCCTAATGTTCAGGTACACCCTTATGTCCATATGTTCATATATGTATGTATGTATGTATGTAAATTATAAACTTCCACGTAAAGATTAATCAAAGCAGCAGCAGCAGGTGCTAATTGTATGTTTCTATGTATTTACTTTATTTATTAACGGTCAATGGTTAGATGGGTGGCAGTGTTCCAGCTGAAATGACCACCGACTAAGCAATATAAATTTAGCGTGATGAACAAATACTTCACATTGCTAAAATACTCTCTTAGTAGGTCTTTCAATGTACTTATATCTTGACTTCCGGAACTATCGATGGTGCCAACTAGTTTTTTACAAATCATCGATAGACTATCGATTGTGGGCGATAGTTTTTTTATTTATTCATAACTGTATTTCTTTTTTACCGTTTACATATCTATGTATGTATATTTTACCAGATTGGTAAGTCTAAATTCTTATGGTGCAAACCGTCATAACGGAGACTGCTTTTTTATGACCGCTTTGAATCCTTTATGATCGAAAAAATAAAAATCCAAAATAACGATAATTTTTTTATCGA
>JAPVRG010128174.1:0-10414 GCA_029783565.1 Rhagoletis cerasi | reverse complement strand
TGGCCACAACCACGGCTGTGGTGTAGCTCTGTCGCTTTCAAAATAATTATCTACATAAGAGTACGTGTTAAAATAATTTGACAGCTGTGGTCCGTAGCCCGTCGTTTTCATTGTGTTTCAAGCTTTATTTGGCATGGCCTCAGAGTTGCCTGGCTGGAATTTATGACCTTACAATGGCGAAAACAGATTTTCCTGTAAATCCTATAAAACCTGCAAATCATCTGGAACAGGCTTATAATTTGCACCTACACTTTCATATAAGTTCTCTGCTACTGTGCCCAGCTTTTCGAAATTTAGCACGCATATTTTACAGATATCAGGGCAATACGTATTGAAATGTAGCTCATTTCGGATATAAGTTTTTTTGTATATAAAATATGTAAAAAAAACACCAAAATTTGCGCATGGCGATGCATGGACTGATTTTCAACTTCTTCTATTTTTTTATAAAACTGCTTACAACATCTTAAACTTAACGTGAAGCTAAGAAACTGGTAACACTTGTAAGCCGCTGATCCATCTTCTTAGCCTTTTAACAAAATATGTAAGCTATGTTTAAAAATAGTTGTTGATGTTTCCTCATGGTACAATAATTACAGGTATTGTCTTCCCAGAGAGCGCATATTCCGATCTGCCTTATTTTAAAAACATCATTGTTGCCCACACGAAAAAGTTTGCTGCAAGGGAAAAGGGATATTTTCATACCCTTTATACCATATATGTACACGTATTTTCTTAAACAAACCTTCTTGCAGAGAATTTAATTAATTTGCAAAAGCCGAAAAAAAAACATTTGATTAATAAATAAATTCAAAATTTGTATGGCTCACTTCATTTCAAATGTTTTTTCTTTTGTTTAGAAAATTAAATTGAGCGAAAACAAAAAGCAAAGCCAAATAAAAGTAAAATAATCAACATTGAACTGCGTCAAAATGAAGATAAGGGAGCACGAATTTCGATGTGAAGCAAAACTCTCTGGGAAGACAATACCTATAATTATTGTACCATGATGTTTCCTTATGCTTGTGGCGGAAAATGGAAAGGTAATAACAATTTTGATTTTGCTACGCCCCTGCTTCGGACTATTTCTCACTATTTCTGGGAGATAAGGAACGCAACTATTTTACGAAAGTTGAAAATATTTTTCACAAGAAAATATTAAAAACGAATTTCATTTGGGTTAACGCAAATGGCAAATTGTAAACAAATATGAACCAATACAATTAAACAAATTGTCAAATAGGCATATTTACGTTTTTTGTTTTGCTTAATTGGATCCGAGTCCAACAAAGCACGCAAGTCGTTTCTCTTATGTGCCAATTGGAAATGCCAAGTGAAGCCAAGTCCGTCTCCACCTGGTTTTCCATCGCAGAGGAGGCCTTCCTCTTAATCTGTTACCGGCTTCGCGACCCGCGTTGAATACTTTCAAAGCTGGAGCGTTTCTGTCCATTCTTACGACATGACCACGCCAACGTAGCCACTTTATTTTAATCTTTGCAGTATGTCTATATCGTTTTAAACCTCATACACCTAATCATTCAATCGTCTGCAGCATTCACCAACGCCAACGCGCAGAATCTCTCTCGAAAACTCAAAGAGCCGTCTCATCAGATGTTTTCATTGTCCACTTTCTTTTCATTGGGAAAGGATTGTACGTCACGGGACCCAAACACAGAGCACGCGGCACCGAGAAGTTAGCTATTCTTTAATTGCAAAATATTACTTAGAATATCACAATCGTTTGTAGGTCTATGATAGATAAAAATTAACGTTTGATAAATCTTCCTATTTCTAAAATAAGAAAAATAAAAAAGTTCAATATTTTTACGGAAGTTAGCCTCCTGTTTTTTTAATTTTAGCGATAAAGTACTGAACTGGCGACTAGACATTGATTGATAGATGACATTCAGTCTCCGTGTATTGCACATAAATTGAGCCAAGTGTACCGAATTTGCTTACTTTTCCATCACAGGCTGCTTAAGAAAAATCTCTGAGTAAATCCAAAGAATGTAAATTGTATAAGAAGCGAAAACTCGTTATAATTTTAGCAAGTGTGAACACCAGGAGCGTGCTTTCTCTTTTGCCCAAATACGTTTTTTGATTGGATAAAAAGAGAAGGCATGCTCTTGATCTTCACACTCGCTAAAATTATAACGAAAAGCACAAGTCAACCCTTGTCAGCCCTCTTTAGACCAAAGACGTAAAGACGGTACACTTGGCTGAATTTAGGTACAATACACTGAGACTAAATGTCATCTATCAATCACCTACAGACGATGCTGAATTATTTAATCGGCAATTCAACACTTTATCGCTAAAATTAAAAACAAAACAGGGGGCTAACTTCCGTAAAAATATTGAACTTTTTTATTTTTCTTATTTTAGAAATAGGAAGATCTATCAAACGTTAATTTTTATCTATCATAGACCTACAAACGATTGTGGTATTCTTAGTAATATTGGCTCTATTTAGGTACAACACATTTCTCCAAACCCGTTTCGCGTCAATAACACTGTACAGCACTCGGCTGGGTATTGGACCAAACCAAATTTTTATAAGAGATTGCGTCATAAGTAAAAAAGTAATTTCTCCGTTTTTCGAAGTTAGCCTCCAAAATCGGGAAATGGGCCTTCGAAGTTCGAAATTGGCCTTTGGTAAAAAATTATTCTTAATTATTGTAGGTAAATAACTAAAAAATTAAAAATATCGGTTGTTCCGCCTTCTCCTCTTATTTAAATGGTATATAACTTTCTTTGTGCAAACTTATATTACAGGTGTTATAAGGGATCAAAAGACAGACCTTCGAAAAATTAAAAACCTTATATTTCAAAAACTTTTGAACTGTTTAAAAAAAAAATAATATCGTTGTAAAGGTGATAAAACGTCATTTCTTCTTATATGCATATTTATACACCATATTTTTTTATGTACCAAATTAAAGGTAGTTTTCTCCTGAATTCAAATAAAGAACTCAACTGTATGACTAATAAGAATTTTTTCTTTAAAATATTTTTTTTATAAAAAATAGGTATTTTTTCCTTTTAAGTGTTTCTTCTAAAATTATTATGCATCATTTAGTCGGCAATTCAACACTCTATCGCTGAAATTAAAAAAACAAGTACTAACTTCCGTAAAGATATTGAATTTTTTTATTTTTCTTATTTTAGAAATAGGAAGATCTATCAACCATTGATTGTTATCTATCATAGACCTACAAACGACCTACAAACGTTTTTCGCAATCTCAACTTTAGCTCGCTTCCAAACAGGTGTTTGGTTGCTCCCCAGAAGATACAAAAGAATCACTCCGGCCACTTTCTGGTGAATGACAGTCAAAAGCTTTCCCACTTATGTGGACTTCTGTGCATAGAACCATCCTCCAATATGAACACAACAACATAATTTATTTATTAAGAGAACATAGGAAATAAGTTAATTTGGTTTTACTTGACCAAAATGTAGCTATTAGCTTCTGATGGTCAAATAAAACATGCCTATCATTTTCGAGAAAATTGCACGTAGAGAGTATTGAGTATAATCTCTCGATAAGCTACTGCAATAGCACAAAACTTTTTAAGCTATTTGACGAAAAAGAAAATGTTGTAAATGTGGTCCGGAAATTGTATTTGTGTCTTTTTTTTAAATTGTGACTAATTAAACTAGTTTGAATGTAAATGTAAAGGCAATAAATTTAAAACTATGTTTGTATTGTTTTATTGTTATTTGTTTGTCACTAATAAGTTTTTTCGTATTTAAAAATTAATAAACAGACTTCCTGAAGTAGACGCGAGAATGCGTATAAGTATTTTTTTCACGCATCATTATTTTGGAAATTGTCGAAATCGAGAATGACAAAGCCCATGGTCATTAAAAAAAACGGCTACTGAATTAAGGATTAAAAAGTATTCAAATGAAATTAGAACACTGAATCCTGCATAGAGCTTATTAAATAGGTGAACAGGATAAGTTTAGCAGCTTCTTGGTTTTCTGTTTTCTTTGATATCTATCTTATGATCGCACCTTCTTTCTAGATTCAACGTTGGTGCCGAGCAAAGCCCATCGTCGGGAAGCTCCGAAGAAATTTCTTTACACATTCAGAAAGCAACATAATTATCACCAGCCTTGAGATGAAGTAAGAAAAAACTCATTTCAGCGGGCACTAGTTTAGATTCGCATGGCATTTGAAAAGTATACCCACTCTCAACCAACTAAAATCTCACTCTTACAAATCATGGCATAAATTCGTGGACGATGTCGGAAGAACAGAGCGGTTTAGAGTCATTCGAGAGAACTAGTATGCGCGAAATCTAGGACCCTGTATGCATATATCAATATTGTAATATTACTATTTATTTACATAAATTAAGCAATATGTAGAGATATTTCTTGTTCTCTTGAAAGCTCGACACAAAATATTTGTTTATAATGTGCTACAAACGTCTACGATATTCAACTAACCACTTGTAGGGGTGGATAATGAAAAAGAAATTCGCCGATGTGTATTCTACCACTAGAAAATCAAAAGCTTTCGTTTAGTTTCGTCGCATTTGAATGAAATATCGTACAATATATTTACTTTGTATAACGCAGTGAATGTAATAAAAGTTGACGAGGCTATTAAATTATACCTTTAATTTTAAAACATATATTGTTTATTATCAGTGGAAAAATTGTAAATGAAATAGTGATATGCATACATATATGTGTATATACGCGTTTGTTAGAACAATTAAGTAATATTAAGTAAAAGTTATATCATATTTAGCAACTGTAAAATATTCAAATTAACCATGGGCATTCCTGATATTCGAATGATGATTTCAGTAGAGTTTGAAGTATTTGGCCAGGTTCAAGGTAAGCATTGTACAAATGTAATATTTTTTCTTGGTTAGAAAGGGATTCATACGATTTATAGAAATTCAATTTTGGGCATCTGCAGTAATCTGCGGAGGAAATGGTTGTCTGTAAATTTTCTATTTTTAGCCAATGGCAAATTATTGCATTAACTGATGCGTTTTATTGGTATATTTATTAGAGCAATTTTGTCGATTTTTATCACTTTATCACTTTGAATTTGCTAAAATTTCGCGGTACTGATAAAAATATATCACCGCATCTTAAACTTTCTGAAATTTGTAATTGATTTTTTATGAACAATATATATTGAACTTAGGCTTTAGTCCGCAAAACCAATATGCTACTATGTATTTAAAACACAACGTAAAAACAGAAGAAGTGATTTTTGTATAGATAAATGTCCCACCTGAACGGCAAAAAGCCGTAACTAAATTTTTTTTTCATAAAACGATGTGGTGACTTGTAATCCGATGAAATTCAGCATAATTCATCAAAAAGGGAATTTTGGATTTTTTGTTAGTTACGGTCTTTTGCATTTCAGGCGACGATATGTATATTTGTATGTATGTAAGTATGTACATAAGTACCATGCAGGGAAAACCCGAACTGGTGAATAAAATTTGTAGTTCAGTACTAGATATTTATCGCCAAAAACGAACCAGTCCGATAGTAACTATCAGGGACCGAAAATAACAGTTATTTTTTCCAACAGTCAAATTTGGCCAGATATTTTTTAAATCCGAAATAAAAGTCCTTTCCGGATAATATACAAACCGCTTATCCAAATTAAAAAAATTTGGTATCAAATGAAAGAAGACGAAAATAGCTTTAAAACTGAAATGTCTAAACCAGGAAAGCCACCTGATGAAACATATTTCAACCAAAAATGTTATTTAATTACCATAGAACAAACCTTGGGTCAGGTATATAAAATTATGTTGTACTAAATTAAAAAAAAAATATAAAAATGGAGGTGGTAACCTATTTATTTATTTCAGTCCTCTTTCATTTGATACCAAATTTGTTTAATTTTGGATAAGCAGTTTGTTTATTATCCGGAAAGGACTTTTATTTCGGATTTAAAAAATAGCTGGCCAAGTTTGACTATTGGAAAAAATAACTGTTATTTTCGGTCCCTTGTACACTGTTTACTTTAAATATATTTGTTTGACGGTTTTTCGTTCGAATATATTTTCTTTCTACACTTCACAGACTCTTTTTCATAGTAAGGAAACATAAAACAAGGTTTTTTACTATCATTTAATAACAAGGTATGTAAACATTTCTTAAAATCACTCAAACAAATTTGGTTTCAAATTTTAAACACTTTCCCTTAAAAATAAATTCAAATGGCTACCATGAGAAAACAAAAAAGACTTTGTTAGACAAAATCATGTTAATTTTTTCGTAGTGTAGAAAAAGAGATTCAAAGCGAACTTGATCTAAACTGTGGAATTTAGAACTGGTGCGGAACTAAAGAAAATTCACCAGTTTGCATGCAAAAGAGATTTATCGCGAAATAGAAGTGGTTCTAAATGAACTAGAAGCGGACCAATTCAGAACTAGAGATTTTTCCTACAAAGTATGTACCCAAAAAGTCATACGTGCATATATTTATTTGCATATATGTATACATACATAAATTTATTTAGTTTTAAGATGGACGGAAGGAATATTGCCTTTTATAATAAGCAACATATTTTTAATGTGAACAAACAAAATACATTCATATGTTTGCAATTTATGCTTTCCCTACGGGGAAAAGCGTTTTTCAAAAATTAAAACCAGAGTTTTCTTTCGAGTCCGTCGCTGACGGATGATCTTCAAAAACTGAACTTCATTTTGATCAATATCTCTTATTTATAATTTTACAAATGTTTTCTTAAGATGCTAATTTCACAATGATGCTTTGGCATTGCATCAGCGTGGGAAATGGAGTATTGATTACTCAATTTTTAATTAAATTAAAAGTTGACATAATGGAACGGAAAAGACACCTTGTTTGCATTAGCTTTGCTGCACTTTAAGTCTTGTTGATAAGTTTGATAAGAATTTAATAAAATGCTGCTGTAAGTAAGCATTTTGGCTATTGGTGTGAATTTAGTTTAGGCTGTTTACGTTAACCGTGGGTGGCATTTATTTTGATTAGTATGTGAAAATATGTATTTTCTGTCTGGACTTTATTGTTTACAATGTGTACTTAAACCGTTATATGTGGTGGTCTGCTGTTAAGTTGCATGCTATGTATATTAGAGGCCAGCACGAGTATGTTAGTATCGTACGAGTACGTTATTAAGTAACACTTCTGACGATTACCACGATGCCAAAGTAGCGAAGTTAGGGGCACCGAAATTGTGGATATGGAAACTGTGCATTTAGAAATTGGGCGCGTTCATAAGACGTAGCTGTTTAGCCCAACTGCTACGAAACTGTTGACAACTGTTGAACTCAACAATTACGTCTTAGAAACGGATTGATGAATATGTTGCTAAATGAACAGCTGATCGGTATAAACAAACAAAATGAAATAGTTGCGCCGATTATATTTCCAATTCAACGCTGAGCTTCCAGAGTTTTTAAAAATCGTTTAAAGTTATAATGAATTAAATAGTTTATAATTATTAAGTAAAAATCACAATAAACAAGTATCTAGTCAACGTAGTATTTTTATAAAATATTTTAGTTACTTTATCACATCAATAATATAAAATTAAAAAAACTAGTTTGCAGCTGCCACCTAACAAAGCGGCGTTGTATTTAATGTAACCGGCGTTAGTCTTTTCGATCAGCTGTTTATGCTGAGCCAACAAGTTGAGTTCAGGTAGCGTAAAAATTTGTGCGCTGGAAAATTGGCGGATAGTTGCCAACTGTTGAGCTGAGCGGAACTACTCGACTGTGCGTTTCTAAGACAAACAGCCAACGGTTACCCAACAGCTACGACTTATGAACGCGCCCATTATTTCGGTTTTGACCGAAACTGTGCATATATGCATTACTTCGTTTTTTTATATGCATTATTTCGGATCTGAACCGAAACTGTGCATGTATGCATTATTTCGGTTTTCGTCATATGCATTATTACGGGGTTCAAACGAAACTGTGCATATATTCATTACTTCGTCTTTCTCATATGCATTATTTCGGATTTGAACCGAAACTGTGCATGTATGCATTATTTCGGGTTTCGTGATATGCATTATTTCAGTTTTCAACCGAAACTGTGCATGTATGCATTACTTCGGGGTAATGTTTAGTTATTAGTTTCGGTTAGTTTCGGTAGTTATTATTTTCGGGCTATTCCGTCCAAAGGGGTGACCCGATCCAAAAAGGTTTTGCGTACACGTGGAGTCAAAGGTTCACTAATGTTTTCACAATTTTACTATGAATTATGCACTTTTTTGCATTTTTTAAGAAATAAGTTCTGCGCAAAAATACTGTGGATCGCTTGAATATTCATATGCACAAGAAATGTTATATATATTTTGTGATGAGAAGCGGGGGCGAGCTACCGCTTGTTGGGCAACACAGAAAGAATTCTATTTAGTAGGGTTATAATCCTGAAGCGCGGCCAAAGGCCTCCTACGCAGAAACAAGTTCTGCGCAAAAATACTGTGGATCGCTTGAATATTCATATGCACAAGAAATGTTATATATATTTTGTGATGAGAAGCGGGGGCGAGCCCCCGCTTGTTGCGCAACACAGAAAGGAGAATTAAATTTAGTAAGGGTTATAATCCTGAAGCGCGGCCGAAGGCCGCCTACGCAGAAATAGGTTCTGCGCAAAAATACCGTGGATAGCTTGAATATTCATACAAGGCAAACCCCATAAGGCAAAAACCTTTGTTTTCACAAACAACTTAATTTTTCTCTGAAAAATTGCGAATTTTCACCCTTTTGAAGAGCTCCCCAGGGGTCAATGGGTGGTAAGAGGGGTGGGAAGGTGCGGCTTTTTAAGTGGGGGCTGTCCCCTTTCTAATGGGAAACGGTAGGCCAATAACTAAACATTTCCCTTACTTCGTTTTTCACATATACATTCAGCCTTATCCTGAGTTTCGCCCGAACAAATTGTTCATCCGCCCATAGTAAATACACGGAAACCAAAAGTGAAAAGTGAACCGGTTCGGGGAAAATGAAACTCATGATAAGGCTGTATATCGGGTTTCAACCGAAACTGTGCATGCCTGCATTATTTCGGTTTTTGTCATATGCATTATTTCGGTTTTGATTCGAAACTGTGCATGTATTAGAGCTTGGAAAACATCGATTTTTGGAAACATCGACGTTTATCAACATCGATGTTTGAACACATCGATGTTTCCGATGTTTTGAGGCGAAAACATTGATGCATCGATACAATCAAAGTTTTTAATAAAAAATTACAAAAATTCGTTTATTGATGAGATCTTTCGAAATATGTATATATATATATCAATTTATAAACTAGTATTTAAGGAACTTTCAGTTGGTTAGAGATCACAATTTTACTTAAAAATATCATAATTACGATGTAAAAATATAGAGAACGACCGAACCTCGATTTTCAAGGCCGAACCGAACCGAACCGAACTTCGGCCAATTTCGGCCGAAGCCGAACCGAACATTTTTAAGGGCCCAAGTAATAAACAAGCAATGACTTTTTAAAAATATAGTACTCTTGTTGAGAAAAAAGCAAAAAAGGCACATACTTAAGTTTCAGTCACATAAATTTCAGCAAATAACATATACTTTGTAAGTATTTTTGGAAAAAAAACATTAAAAACTTGTTATGGTATGTGTACATGTAGCAATAATTTAATACATAATGTTCGGCCAAACTTCGGCTTTTTTTTTGCCGAAGCCGAACCGAAACCGAACCGAACTTTTGTGGCCGAACATGGCCGAAGCCGAAGCCGGAGCCGAAGTTCGGTCGTTCTCTATAAAAATAGTAGCTTGTCGACAATTGTAGACTTGAGTGCGCATCTGTGATCCGATATTAACTGTCCTGCCTTGCTGAACATACGCTCGGATTTTCACGACGTTGCAGGCACACACATAAATTTTTGCGATATGTTTTTAAGCACTTCTTCGTCAGTATTCTGAAAAATATATTAAATATGTAAACTTTGACTATTACAGTCAGTTGAATATTATAATGGGTATTACCTTCCAATAATTTAAAATAAAATATTTTAAGACTATTAATAGTTCTTCCTTTTGCAGAATAGATGTAAAATAAGTTAACCTATGCATTTGCATCAGTGAATAGCGTACATTGTCAATAATATATTTAATATATAAAAAGCACCAACATTTAGATACATACATACATATGTACATACATACATATATACGTAATGTTCATTTATGACATTGCTTAGATCTAAACTTACCTTTAAGGTATTTGTCCATATCTCGCAGTACCCACTTTCACACCACCGAACCACCGCTGTAGTACGTTTTTTAAAATATATTCTATAACGAAAATCCAAGATAAAAAATGAATTAAGGTTTATTTCAATATTGTACGCACCTGTTTGCCGCTTTTTCTTAGAGAAAGTAAAATATTAAGAAAAACATC
>JAPVRG010128159.1:793-12986 GCA_029783565.1 Rhagoletis cerasi | reverse complement strand
TCCATGTCCGGCAAAGTCCCAGCGCAGGCGTGGAAGAACTGATGAATTCTCTTGTGTCGTTTCTACATTTTTGGCCATGCTCTGTAGTTGCACACCCATATTTGTGTTAAATAATGTCCAGTATTGTGCTCTATAAAAGGAAATGCGTCACATTTTAAAATGTTTAAATTCGTTTTACAAAGTTATCAAACATAAATAAACTTATACAAGTAGTCGTGATGAATTACTGTGATCGATGCATATTTTAATACACATTTAAAATTCAATTGCAACTTTTAAAGTGCGCGATTTGCAGTAATTTCCCATGTTTTTTTAGGACAAATTTATTCTTATTGCCTACCACCCCAAAAACACGAACACCATTGTTATATAATAATACCAATCTAAAAGTTATTACACAAGTTTTGAATAATACACATATTTTCATTGGAATACTAAACAATGGATAATGCCGCCTCCAGCGGTTGTGTCAATCACAGTGGCGAATTGCATAGACGAAATGCATCGTGGTCACCTGAAAATCGATATTTCACTTCAGAGTGTGATATAGAAGCCATTTTGGCAGTAAATAGGAATGATGATGTTGCCCCCAATGATAACATAGCCAATGAAACTGACTTACAATGGTTTGAAATTTTCAATGAAGATGACGTGGATGCTGCACAATTGGAGTATGAAGATGAAATATTTAGTTCTACGTGTGCAAATGGGGAATTGAGTCCAAGTCACACACACTCAGATGATCTTAATTTTTCCGAAGTGCGATCCAATAATCAATCTTTAATTGAGAACGAACAGCTACTTTACGAAGGTAGTTAGCTGCTTCTGTATTTTATTAGCAATTAGCAATATGGAAATGAACATTAATTTGATAGACTACGTAAATTTTCCATAATAAATAAAATTTGCATTTAGTTAAGGTTGCGTGAAGAGAACATTAAAATTGTGAAAATTTTTGATAGTGCTGATTTTGTTCAAAGCTCAAAGTAAATACGAAATACATACATATTTACATTAATGAGTCAGTGTTGTCTTTACGCTTAATTGAAACTTTCAGTTGCAAGAAGTGTGAAATAGAAATTTGAAAAATTATCAGGAAAGTTCTGCAATTCTCTTCCGAGTGAATTTCAACAAGACACATTGAAACCGGCATTCGGGGTTCTGTGTTGCACTTTTCGAGTTTTACAGACAGGTTCTGGAATGTGAAAGTGGAAATAAAATTCGGAAAGTGAAACACAGAACCCCGAATGTCGGATTCAAAGTGAGTTTAGCAAAGTGAGTCCTAGCTAATAAGTTACGTTCTTAGGGTTGGGTTACTTTGTGTATAAAAATAGCATCAAAACGAGTTCGTTTACATGCAAATTTACATAAATACCAACCGGGTGCATTAATATACACACACAAATACGCTTGTAAGCAGGGACCGGAAATAATCGTTAAATATCATGATTTTTATTTTTCGATCAAAAAATAATCGTTATCGTTTAGGCCCTTATTATGGTTCACAACTCAACTCAACTATTTATTAGTTTTGCCGTTCACAACTGTTTTCAGTTGAGTGTATCCAACTAGATTATTTGAAAAAGTCGGCAATTCGATACAAATTTTGATATTTTACTAATATATTATATTAATTATACTATTATAACAATGCAAAGCAAAAAAAAACGGAGATCAGGTACGAATTATGAGCCCGAGGATACTGGTGCCAGATAACTGAAAGACAACTATCTTTTCAGAGTGAGTTGAGTTGTGTTCCACAATACAAATTTGCAACTTACAACTCAACTATCTTCAAAGTTGTGAATCATAATAGGGGCCTTAATTTTTATTTTTTTCGATCATTTTCTCAGCGTTATAATGGAGACTGCTTTTTTATGACAGATTTAAATCTTTTATGATCGAGAAATTAAAAATTAAAAAAAAAACGATTATTTTTTGGTCGAAAAAATTAGAATCAAACAACGATTATTTTTTGATCGAAAAATAAAAATCAAATTAATTAAATTTTAAATTTAAAATTTTAAATTATGATTTTATTATAAAGATCATAACCATTACGGTCCCTGCTTGTAAGTAATTATGTACACACGAAAGTAAAGGTATGTTAAAAAAATGTAAGTTATAAAAACCGCTCCTTTATTCGCCTCTTTAGAGGAGGAAATAGTAGATTTCTCAAAATACTACGGCAGGGATGGGTTAGAAAATTAAAATTTTTTACTACCACTTTTGCTCTACCAGCTTCTATGATTTTGAATAAACAACCTATATTTTCCTCCTTACCTTTATTCTTATAAAGACATTTTTATTTTATTTTCTTACTCTTTTTAATTTCAGTTCTATGTGGAAATCGAGTAAGCCAAATGACTCGCGCATATGATGATATTGAAGCTGTGACGCGGTTGCTGGAGGAGAAAGAGAAGGATTTGGAATTGACAGTACAAATCGGCAAGGAACTTTTGACACAAAATAATGCTCTAGAAAACAGAATCACTGAGCTAGAAGTCGATTTAAAGGCGTCCAACGAGGATCGAGCACAACTCGTACATGAACTGCACAAGAAAAATGAGTTGATCGCTGTGCTAACAAATGACTCTGATGAGGGCAGTGAAAATGGTAACAAAATGTGTTTAATAAATTATTTAGTGACACATAAAAACAAAAACTCGTTGAAAGTGATGCTAAAAATATCAAAAACCTTGGTTTGTACATATGTATGTATGCACATTATCGCCACATGTTTACTAAATTTGTCAGCCTTTTAAACACAAATTTTGTTCTGAAAAAATTTGTTTGAAGGGCCGATACATTTTAAAAGCTACATGAGAAATCAGCTCTTAGTCTATTTTCTAAAAAATTGCCGTAATCAACTTTTTTAACTCATTATTGTACTCATATTAATGATTATTACAATTATGATATTTAAACGCATACATACATACATAGGTATGTATGTAAGCGAAAATCATTGCCATCAATTAAGGAATCAAATTACAATACATATTTACATCGTTTGATTGAAACTACACACAGTAAAACCCCTTAAAATTGATTCGATAAATACCGTATTAATGATGATATTGTAACGTTTTTTGCCCTAAATCCTCTGTTAGAGAGTACTTACATAAATATGTGAGATTATGATCCTTCGCAAAGTTTCTCGGAATCAACTTACATAGATTTCCCATTTGCCTGCCCCACTTCGTTCACTTATTTCCATTTTCTTCTCTTTAGATACGCCTACCTTTTCCAAATCAATAACTTTGGAATTATTGCAAAAGAAAATCGCTTCCCTGCAGGATGAGAATAAGTCCTTGAAACTCGAAGCCGTACAACTTGCCTCGCAAACAGATGACATTGAAGCTCAGGAACGCCAACTAATGGAAGATATCACATCACAATTGAACGAAGCTAACGGCCGTTACGACGGTATGAATCTGGAATTGGAACGTCAGCGAGAGGAAAATCGCTTGCAACATGAACAAATAATTAGCTTGACAGCAAGATTGTCCGAAGCCGAAATGAGGCTGCATCAGTTAACGCACGATAATGACGAGCATATAACACTTCTGAATATAACAAAGGAAAATCAAAACTCATTAGCTGTGGAATTACTGGAATTCAAACAGCGCTATCAAGAGGTGTTAGCTCTACTGCAGGAGGCACAGGAGCAGTTGCGTAATCAGCGCAGGAAAACAATGCCACAAGCCCGCAGCTCATTTATTTCTAGTTCTGGCTTGTTGCCACCAGAGTCGTTGCAATGCGAGCTGATGGAATCATCAATGTATTCGGAGAATAGTCTCGACTCTGGCATTTCGGGTGATACACAGCGTGCCGAACGCATGAGTCGTTTAATGTCACAACTGCCTGGTATATATGGTGGTGGTGCTGGTGCAGCTGGCTCGGCCTACGCGCTGGGTGTTGGTGCTATGCCTCCATATAAACGTGTTTTTGAAACAGTGCGTTGTGCAAGCAAAACTGGCAACTACATGGATAGTGGCAATTCGTCGATGACACAACTTGGTGCCATGGCGATGAGCAGTTCGGTTGGACCGCGGATGTCGGCGATGCCGTATCGTGGTGCCGCCTTCGACGACAATAATATGGGTTTGAAGACCTTGTCGTGCGAAAGTCTGGCATCACAATCGGACGACGGCTATCCTTCGGCACCAACCGGTGTGCCTGGTGCTCCGGGAGCTAAAGACTTAGAAGCAGCATTAAAACGACTCACACCGGCAGAGGTGTTGGCGCGCCGTGCTATGCTAACGTATGCTCCACCAGGCACATACAACTATGACGAACAGACAACGACAACGAATACACTTCCGCAAGGTATACGCACGCCAGATAGTATTATGTCGACAGGTTCGTCGGGCATTTCGTCCACCAACATGTCGGCATCAATGCAGCAATGGCGTCTACCCGAAAAATTGCAAATTGTGAAGCCGATTGAAGGTTCTCAAACACTGCATCATTGGTCACGATTGGCTACGCCAACATTGAGTGGCTTGCTGGAGGAGCGACCGGGTGTAACCATACGTGGCGGGCGTGGTTTGGATGATTTGGGAATGCAAGTGTATACACTTTCCGATGTAGAGGAAGATGTGAGCGATGACTTGCCTGGCAAACAATTCGAAGCTTCTGGCTGTACATTTACCTACACAACGAGCGTTGTAATGCATCCCGATGACGGTCTCAATGATCTGTCGTTTTTGTCACAGTCACAATTGTCATCACGCATGGCTTCGGCATCGACTTCGCGACAACCCAGCTGTCCGCCCACACCACGTGGCGGATTGTCACGCAAAAATTCCTGCTCGACATTTTCGGTTAATTTAGGTTTGGCCTCGATGTTAAATGAACGCGGCATTAAGGCTGTGACGCCAAGTGCACTGAACACACCTGCTGGACCAAACTTTTCACCAACTGTCACACCCTGCAATAGTCCAGGTAAGTTAAACGCAAATGCTATTATTGCTAATAAATATGTGTACACACTCTTTTTCAAGTAAATTGTAAAATTTGGGTTATTTCTTGACTCTCATCTCAGAAATTACTAAAAAAATTTTAGTATAAAAACAGCAGGATGTTAACTTTATAGTTTTTAAAGAAATCAATTGTGGTGGGAGCACGAACGAAAATGCTGTCTTCATTATTCAAGTTTTAACGAAAATTACTATTTTTAACTCCATACTGATTTGACGGAATTTGTACGGAATTTTTCAGACTTTTTTCATGATGTTTTCGGACTTCTTTCGAGTTTGTTTTGGGATTTAATGTGTATGTTTTCTGGACCGTTCAAGATTTTTCAGAACTTTTTCGGGACTTTTCCGAATTTTATTGGGGGTTTTCCGAGTTTTTTCAAAGATTCGAGGGCGTTTTACGGGACTAATCGGAATTTTTCTTGATAAAATATGCACATAGAGTTGAAAAAATGTCTCCATAAAAAACTTACCTTTGTTTTCAGAATGTAATTTTATTTTATTATTTGTCCTTTTTAATTGCAATATTTTAAGTTATTCTCTTTTCTAACTAGAAAGTTTTTAATTCAAATGATAATTATTGATCTACCCCAATTTTTTCTTTCAGAGGGTTCACCTCCACGTTCCTCCTCACCTGAGCCACTGTTCGGTATTCTCTCGACAGGCGCAGATTTAATTAGACGCAAATTGATCGGTGACATCGAGCGGCCCAACCGCAATCAAGCTCAACAAAAACAAAAAATAATGTTATCGCGTTTGGAACGGCGTGCCCTTCGTTCACTGAAGCTGGTCGAGAAAGTCGAAAGTATTGGCTTGGAGAACATTATTGTCGCACAGCCCAATACTATGTCTCAGTTGGCTAGTGGCATAGCGAGTCGTAGCTCCAGTCCAATGTCACAATTAATTAGCCTTAAGAATCTGCATACTTGCGCTAACAATGTAGTGGACGACATACACTTCGATCGTGATCAAATAAAAACTGTGCTGCATAAAGGACTGAACACACCAACTAACACTGCGAGCGAGCGCGATGAAGAGTGCTATTTCGTCAATATAACATCGGAGCCAACAGCAACAACAAGTGGATTAAGCACAGCAAGAACTATTAGAGACGATTGGGAGGAGCCCTCAGGGAGGGTGGGAGTATCACAAAATATGGCTGCCGCTGTAGCGACAACAACGTCCACGAGCACAACAGAGTCTCGTATAAAGCAATTACAGCGACAAAAATCACGTCGCAATCTTAAGAATGGTATTGCCGGTCAACGACCAGATTTGGGTACGATCGGAGGTGGCGCTAGTGGGGGTAGTGGACGTGTGCGTCCCGATCTGGGAAAAGTGTCTTCAGCAGCATCAACGTCTGCAGCAAAAAGCGAAGTGACAGCGAAAGCGGCAGCAAAAGAGAGTGGAGCTCGGCCGAAAAAAGGCCACAGCGGCGGCAGTGGCGGCGACAGCGCGCAAAAAGTACGAGAACAGCGAGAATCACAAAGTATAACACAAGCATTTGTCGGAAGCGTGAGTTCTTTAATATTCGGGCGTAAAGGTGGTTGGCTGTAGAGCCGAATGTCTGCACTTCTTCCACTGAATGTGGTTATTTAAGCATGAGCATAATATATTAAAAAAAAAAACTACATATTTTAGTTTGATAGTGTTTGAACGAAGCAAATAATGATAATAAACGGATAACGAAAAATAATGGTAAGAGGCGATAGCAGTGCAGAATTGCACTGCCAAAGAGACAAAAATTATTAGATAACTAGTGAAAAGGAAAAATGCACACACTTTAATACATACGATGTTATTGCTATCATAAATCTTATGCGATATTGAAACGCTGATATCAAGTTGGCGGTGATAATAATGACCATGTGTATGTTTATAAAAAATTTATTGCAACGATAGTGAATTATGTAAAAAATGCTAAGGCCAAGAATAATAATTTTATGGTGCACATAATTACAGAGCATTTTATAGTGTTATAGCAATACAAATGTATTTACAATGGAAAAGGATATTTCCGCTAATTGCTTATACCTTCACAACAAAAGCGTAGCTACCAGTATAAATGCATTATTAAATAAGTAACGTACAATAGTAGCAATGCAATCCGAGTCGTATACTTTTGTTTACTTTAATTTTATTATTTAACAAACGAGAAGTTTTCATTTTACATTTAGATTTGATTTTCATTTAGTTTATTTTTAATTTTTATTTTTTTTTGTTTTTTTTTTTGTTTAAAGTATTAGAATTAAATTTTAATTAAATTAATTTTTAAACATAAACATTCACATGGCTTAGCAATGAATATGCTAAGGAACTTAGTACTGCCTTTATAAGCTCACTTTTTACACGGCTTAATTTAAAAGTTACGCTTTATCGCAGCAAATTTCCCTACACATTTTATAACTTGACCGTATACGCTAATTTTATTGGTTGCTAAAATTCTGGAAAGTGCCCATACATAATTAACTAAAATTAAACAAAAGTGAAGTAGTTAGTATGAAGTGGTACACATGATTAGTAAAAGCTATGTTTTCCTTATTAACGGAATTCCTTTGAATGCTTTCTCGAGTTCAAGGGAATTTCTCTACTATACTAGCGCTCCACAGCGTTTTTGCATGCTGGTATTTTACATAGACATCGCTAATTTCAATACCAAAGTACCACATACATGTATTAAAAAAATTAAATGTATTTATTTTATTATCAAAATAAAAATGATTTTAAGTGCTTAAAAAATTAACTCCATCGGATTCTTTTTCGTTTCATACGATAAAAAGTAGTTTGAAAAAAATGAAGGTTAAGAAAATCGAGATGTTTTCACGGTTCTTTTTTTTATAATTTTTTAAGGGATTCCGAGGATACCTTAAACTTAAAAAAAATTTAAAGCTCAAAAATCATTTTTTTTTTCATGAAAATTTTGACGATTCGCCAAAAATTTCGAGACTCCCTTACTTGAAAAAGAAAACCAAACAATATATACAAATTATTGAAAAAAATTAAATTTCGATACAACTCGGGTTTTCGAGATATGTACATATTTTTGAGTTTGAAACGAAATTCTTCAGCTTGAAAAATAAAATTGAAAATTTGGAGTTTTTCATTTGATAAAATTTGTACAATTTGTCGAAAACTCGAGAAGTGCTTTTCATAAAAATTTTGGCGATTCCGCGAAACATTGGATGGAGGTTTTCGAATGCCGCTCAAAACTTTTTTCATAAAAATTTCGACGATTCAGCAACAATTTTGGAACTATCCCTCACTTGAAAAAGAAAATCAAAAGGAAAACCAAAAAAATGCATCCACATTTTTTTCACAAATTATTTAAAAAATAATTTTGGTACAACACGAGTTTTCGAAATATTCTTGCGGTAGAAACGAATTTCTTAAAACTTGAAAAAAAATAAAGAAAAATCAAAATTATATTGACACAATACGGTACAAGTTACTAACCTAGAAAACTGGAAAATTAATTTTCAAAAAAAAGTTTAACATTTGAATCTTGAGCTTATTAAGGGGTTCAATGAAACTTGAAATAAACTCCCAATTACATATTTTTTAAACAAATTTTTACAGCTCAAAAACTATTCAGTCTTATCGCCAATTCCTTGTGATTTGTGAATTGTTCCCATAATTTAACAGGCAAAACAAAAACAAATTGGGAAAAATTTTCCCAATTTTTTTTTGTTGTTTTGCCTTATAATTTTTGGGAATATGTGGGCACATGGAATTCGCGATAGGATCGATTATTTTTTTACCAGCTTTTTTTCATAAAAATTCCTACGATTCGCCCGTAATTTAAAAAAAAAAATTGAATTTCGATACAACCCGGATTTTTGAGGTAGTCTTGAGTTAAAGACGAATTTCTTAAAACTTGAAAAAACACGAAATCAAAATTATACGTACACATTTCATAAAGAACCTTATCATGAGTCTCATTTTCGCTCGAAATTGTTCACTTTTCGCTTATGTGTATTCACTACGAGCGAATTTGTTTTCGGGCCGAAAATATTTTCAGTTCGGTATAAATGTCTAAGCTCGAAAAAATTTTGGACACGAATTTCAGCAGTTTGCTGAATTTTTGACGATTTGAGTCTTCTTGAGGGTATAAAGGGATTCTCTGAAACTTGAAATAAACTCCGAATTGTATATGTTTCAGTAAAAGTTCAAGATTCTGAGGTTTCGGTACTTAACATAAAAAAAAACGGAAAATCCGAAAGTATTTATTTTTGACCGATCAAATTGTCGGATTTTTTTATGTATGTTACCGCATAACTTTGGACCACGTGAACCGTTTCCGATGATTATTATTTTTTTATCGGAAAGCTGCAACCTCAAGGGTGCTCCCATACTAATTTCGTTAAGCTACGATCATTGGACCATGAAGAAATTAACGTGACACCTAATTTTTTATATGAGAATTGAAGTCGGTTGTTTTATTTTTGCCTAAAATTACTTGTTCACCCAACTTTTTACTTCTCAGTAAAAATTTGGGAGTTTTCCGACACTTGGATGTTTTTTCTAGTTCCTTGGGAACTCGGCTACATTTATAATTTTTTTGTTTTTCATTCAGCATCAAATAATATAAACACCAATCAGCATTTAGTATGTGTTTCCTTATGGTATATTTTATGCTAGTTTTTTTCTGCTTAGTTCCTTCAATAAATGCGCTTTTGTTTTTTAAGTTTAGCAAATAATTTCATAAACTTCATTTTAGTCTAAACATTATAGATAAAAAATATATCGCAAAATATATAGCAATTATTATTTAAAGTCTATAGTTATAAAGCAAATAATTGCATTGGTTTAAAAACTCGCACATTTGAATGTAACTATTATGTATAAAGCTGTATGCCTAACTTTGCTTGTATAATTTTCACCTATTCATTTCAGTTATTACAAACCATTTTTTGGTTAGACATTGCTACATGGTGTTTAATATTTTTTCTAGTCTATTTCCGCTTCCTTAAAGTTCGCTTTTCTCTTCGCTATTCGTTGTCACAAGAAATACTTAACCGATTTAGCACTTAGTTTATAAATGAAACATTTTGATGTAAATAAAATACATATTCTATTATTTCTCTCCATACTATAGACAATAATATAGTTTGGTTGACGAATGTGCATAAAAGCAGGGCGGCGGTCGGTCATAGAGCATTTCAAATACACCACAATACACTTATTACAAGTAAATAGTTATATTAAACGTGAGCGTGCAAAATAAATTAACAAAAAATAAATAAAAAAAAGAAGAAAGTCGCTGCAAAACTAGTAATGAATTGCATAATAATGGTCGCCTGTTCCACATATGTTCATACATGAATGTATGTTCAACACAGCATAAAATATCTAAATTAATTTATACATACATACATACATATATCACTTGTGATAAATTTTGTTCATTTCAGTAAATGCATTGCTTTATTGCTTTAAAAAACCATAATAAAAACAACTGGATGCATATGTGACATTTTTTTTTTCACCATTATACATACATAAATATATGGCCAGGGGTCACACTTGTATATGTATGTAGAAAAACTTTATTTTCCTAAAAAAAGAGTTGAATTAGTAAAAGATTGGTGCGCATAGGTAAGAAATTAAAAAAAAAACTACATACATACATTTACGAAATCAATTTAGTTATATGCGCCTTGCCGGTCTTTAACAAAAACACAAAAACACAAAAACAAAAAACAATAAGCAATTATGTAAAAATGAGAAAAAATCTGAAGATGCATTGCAGCAGTGACTTAAGTTAATTTATGAGTTTTATTTTTATTATTTATTTATAGAAATGTGTATTCAAATATATAATATAAACGTTAAAAATTATGAAAGCGTGTTTGTTTTTTGAAAATGCCTGTATGTGGCTACTAGCACTTGTTTAGTAAGTGTTACGGAATGTAGTGCCTTGAGTATTCTTCATAAAAAATTTGATGAGGGGATTGATTTGCGGTTTAAAGGTGAACTTAGAGGTATCTTTGCTATCACTTAACTTGCACTTAAGAAACATAAGTTGTGTTTTTGTACGCATTATCCAGTAAAAACCAGTAATAGTTTTTAATGGTTTTTACTGGCTGGCGTTTTCGTACACCAAAACTTGCAAGAAACCAGAAAACGATAGGAAATCGAGAGAGCGAAAATGACAGTTGAACTTGCAAGATTTACTGTGTTTTTACTTTATAAATAGGTTTGTTCATGTAAAAATTATCCAGTAACTTAATATCCAATCTAATTATATATTTAAATCAGGGACCGTAACGGTTTTGATCTATATAATAAAAATCATAATTTAACCGCTGAATTTCATTTTATTTTTTCGATCATAAAAGACTTAAAGCGGTCATAAAAAATCAGTCTCCGTTATAACGATTAAAAATTATATACAAAATAAAAATCCAAAATAACGATTATGTTTTGATCGAAAAAATAAAAATTAAACAATAACGATTATTTTTTGATCGAAAAATAAAAATCATAATATTTAACGATTATTTTCGGTCTCTGCTATAAACAATTCCTTTATTAGTTTGAATTGCACCCAGCAACATGCGATCCGCTGTTTTTCGTACTGGCAAATTGTTGCAAGTTAAAATTTTTCCAGTAAAAAGTTTCGTACCTCGAACTTTTCGGGTTAAAAACTGTCAAAACGCTAAATGCCCTCAGAGAAAGGGAGAAACCCCAAAAAGTACGGGCACGATATTGGGGTAAAATCTGGTAATTCTGTCAAATATATGGTTGACGCCATTTTTTGTTCACATATGTAGCTGTTTGTAGCGATTTGCTAAATTTTACGCAAATATTCAGGCAAGTAAAAAATAATTACAAAAATTAATATTTCTTCGTTGCGATATTTTTAATAAGGTGAAAATAGAGATGTGCTTTTGTTTTTAGGTGTATTCGCGTATTCTTCCGGCAGAAAACTCACAAAAGCAAAATTCCAATTTGTTCTCTCTCAAATAGAGAAATGTCTGCAAAAATACGCGTACGCTAAACTAGAGCTGGGATACTATCGATAGTAATATCGATGGTATCGATAGTTGAAAACTCTAACCACTATCGATAGTTTTGGAAAACCATCGATGTCGGTTTTTAGCGAAATTTCACAATCAGCCTCATTGCGTAAGTCGTAAATTCGACAAAATTTCACGACTCGACAACACTAGCATTGTCTACAGTCGTGCTGAAATAAGTAAACGACGAAA
>JAPVRG010128142.1:3620-14441 GCA_029783565.1 Rhagoletis cerasi | reverse complement strand
GACGGACATGGCTTAATGAACTCAACTCGTCAACCTGATCATATCGGTATACTTATTGATGGGTCTATCTCTGTTCCTTCTGGTACTTACAATTTTTTCGGCTCGGACCAAAGTTAATATACCATTTCATATTCATGAAAGGTATAAAAGGAAAATATTCCGACAAATTTATATCCTCCTCCTTTGAAGTCGGTTAAAAAAAAAAAAATTGCAAGGCAGTCGGTATAGGTTTACCTCTTTTATTTAGCCACAAAAATTACTTGCCAATAACCTGCTATCGAGAGACTGCTCTTACCGACTTAATAACAGACGTTACATTTTTTAAACTTCACATATTTATATCGATATAGTATCCAGTTTCTTACACTTTCCCAAATTTTCCAAGTAATTGTAAATTGCACCACCTAAGCTTTCTGCGCCAAACAGGCAGTCAGTTACACCTTCGTTCAAAATTTCAATGAAACCTGGTTCCAGAGAGATTTACTGGGGGCTAATTGCTTAGGCCGTAACAACCTCAAAATTGGACAGCTCAAGAAAGTATACTTATGATAATTGCACATTATTATTTCTTAAAAGCTGCGGCGGTCCGATAAGATTCTTAATTTAACTGCGTGTTATCCGATCGCGTAGTAACCTAACTAAGCTGGCATAAAGCCTACTTGTCCGAGAGAATTCCAGAGGTGGTTGCACGTATTCCCGTCCTTTATCTACAGGTAGCGATCAGCGTAGCTTACTAAGTTCCAAGAGCTAGCTGGGCCGCTTGCGGTCTACACGTGGCCAGCAGGCTTTAACCACCTTTCATTCCAAGGTCTTCGCTCAGCGCCCGCTGAGCTGACTAAACGCCTATCTGCCCAGAAGTAGACCACACGAAGTTAGGGGAGAACCGAGACTTTCTCTATCCGGGAGCACTTCCTCAAGGGTACCCTGTCTTACCAGTTTATCGGCCATGCCGTTTGCAACGAATAGCGTAGTAATTCAATACGGTCGCTAAGGAAGTCAAACAATCCTTAAGCGTTCTCGTGTGAACCATCAAGAAACCAGGAGACCTGATGACTGCCTGGCTGTCGGAACAGATATTCAACTCTTCAAAAGGTGTCACACTGGAGAGCAACAAATTCGACGCCTTCTTTATTGCGGTTACCATTGCCTGGAAAACTCTGCCGTGATCTAGTAGCCTAAATTTCTGCGAAAAACTATCCATCAACCTTCCCATTCAGCTTCGATACATCCACAAATAAGTTAACCGGGCCCCAATTCCAGATACTGCACCCCTGCCAGTCCTCTCTCGTTGGAATATGGGTAGTGAAAGATCCATTGGGACTTAAAATTGGCGTGAAGTGGTGTGTCCCGAGTCGGTAGGAACTCGATGCTTTTTAAAATACTGGTGCGCCCATAGCTCTAGGCGAAATTAAAGCCCACGCCACTAAGGCTAAAAACATACTGGAGCGACGAGCAAAGAAAACGAGCAAAGCGTCGATTACATACCTGCATGTTTCAATGGGAGCGCGCATAGTGAAGAGCAAAGCGTACATACACGTTTCTAATAGACGTTTTGCTTTTATCTTTGCTCGCCGCTCCAGTATGTTTTTAGCTTAAGACTTACTGCGTTGCACGCAGCGGCAGCTTTGGCTGCTATATCTATGGCCACAACATTTAACATAGCATTAAGCGCCATAGTAGAAGTGGCTCGGAGTGCCCCATGGATCCCAATCAAGGCAGCTTTCTGAACTCTTTGCAGTTGCTTTACGATGGAAGCCTTTTCTAGTGCGTTCCACCACACGAGTACCCCGTCGAGTAAAATTTGCTTAGTTTTGGTTTCATTAAGCCAATGAATCCCCTACGGCGAGAGACCCCAGCGCTTGACAATGGCCTCTCTACAGCAATACAAGGCTACTTTTTCCTACTTGACGCTTTCCTCTACGTTCGGCCTCCAGGAAAGCTTGCTGTCCAGGATCAAGCCTAAGTACTTCACCCTGTCAGAGAGCCTCAGTGGAAGACCGTCCATTGCGTGAGGACAAGCTCCGTTATCGTAATTTACTAAAGCAGAAATTTACTCGATTTAAAAGTTAAAGTAAAATTTAAACAAGGCTGAATTTTTCTCTATTTAACTGCCCTTCCTCAAGCCTAAACTAACGTCGTATTTATTTGTATGTGTGCATGTAGATATCTACAAAGTTATGAAGTTTTGAAAAACGAGTTCTCTCTATACCAAATCTCAGTATTTATGTAACCTTTATTGTAATTTTAGCAAACTGCTTTTCTCTTGATTTCCACGTATTTACTCTGTTGTCCTTCAACGAAGGTTCCGCCTACACAAAAAGTCCCGCCACATGAACGCAACCGAATTGGTATTCTACCACGAACTCAACCAGCCAACATTAAAACAAGACCGACCGACCGACCGACTGAGCTAGCGGCCTTCTGTGGAGCTATGTTGTGCGGTAGCGCTGTTTACTCTATTCCCATTTTCACGATTTACCAATATGTATTGTTGTTTTGTTTAGCGCTGTTTCATTTTTTTTGGCAACAGATTTGAAAAACTGTTCACTCAATGCAGCCCACACACAAATTCGAGGCAAGCTGAGCATCGCAAAGCAAATATACATATATTTTCGTCCTGTCGCAGGCAGAGCTAGGCGTGTGCATGGTTTGGTGAGTGGGCCGCGGGCGGTAGGCGGTAGGCGGCGAGCGGTAAGGTGAATGCAAGTACATATGATTCTCTTTATATAGTTTAAGTGTGTGTTTGTCTGTGTGCGTGTGGTTTGGATTAGTTTTGGGGCATGAGCGGTGCGCCTTTAGGTATTTCATGAATGACTACGCGCGACCATACGCGCAGAATTGTGTGTGGGTGTTGTATGAATGATTTCGGTACTTGTCACGCGTCTGCACGCACAAGCTATATCTATGTGTTGTATTTACACGTGTTATGTAATTTATGTATATATGTAAATAGTGTATTATATAAGAATGTATGTATGTTCGCGCAGCCAGCGTGAGTTCAAGTTCAGTTCAAAGCATCAGCATCGCGTCGCACTGGATACACTCCGCAAGCGCATAAATATTTATAAATACTTGTAATTGTTTGTAGCATGTATTCAAGCAGTTTACTTATTTTCGCATAACCCTACGCGTGCACATACAATTTCATTTTAAAGCGCGGACATACACAAATAATTGCATACAACTAGGCGTTTGCCAGTGGTTCAACGCGCATTAATATAAGGTGGTAGCAAGCGCATATAAGTAAAAATTCCATGTGTTTTGTTATTGCTTTTTGGTACTTTAGAATGTCAAAACGAAAGGAAATAGAAGATAATTTTCGCCATTTCGTTTTGCTGATGTCCTAAAGTACCAAAAGCAAAAACAAAATACATGTTAGGCGCAAAGAAATCAGCTGGTCTAGTAACACCAACTTATAAATATAAATTCGCCTTGCTATGTTTGAAACACACTTGTTGACGTACGGTTTTTGTTGTTGTTGGTGCAGCATTATGTACGCAGTTATATTTGAAATTTCATTGAGCATTCGATTGCAGCGCGAATTTGCAGTCGAACAGATTAAAGAAGAGCAACACAATTCACGTTACAGACGCAAACAGATTCGCGGTACAGCGAATGGCGTTACGCACCATTGACCTATTTAAATACGATTTAAGTAGTTGCGCTGCAATTAGATTGCAAAACTGGTTGATTCTTATTTGCTAAATTAATTTGAAATAAAATTGAGCGTGGTCGATCAACTTTTTGCCTTTGTGCAAGGTTGCGTCTATTTGCAATTATTGCAACCCACGTGTTGAGTGTGTAGAAGAATTGCTTGCTAATTTATAGAAAAAGAGACTGGCCGATGGAACAAGTATTACTTTGTTTTATTTGATTTCGGAATTTTTTACTCTCGAAAAAAGTTACTTACATAAACATAGTTAAATAATTTGTTATTTCAGCAAATCTTGTATAGTAGCACGCACTTGGTTTGATTTTTAATTTTTGCTTCCGAAGAACACATTTAAATTACTTCTGCATACATAACTACAGTACCAGGATAACCGAGCTTTGCTCGGGGTGGCATATACTTTTTAAAGTTTTTAAAAATTAAATAAAAAATCAAGGTTTAGATTAGAGCTCTTGTTAATCGACTATTCGACTAATCGATTAATCGATTAGCAAAAATTGTTTAAAAAAATAGTCGACTTCACCTAATCGACTAACCGTTTCTTTTCAACTTTTTCAACTAACCGCTCACAAACAACTTGTCGACTAACCGTTCGTTTTCGATTTTCGACTAGTTGTTTTATATCAACAAATATATTTTTATATATATTCATATGTATGAATGTGACGAAGACTTATGCTTATTGACAAAACTCGATTTCAAATATAATGAAGTTTGCGCTTGCGTGAACTCATTTTGAACGCAAAATTTTAATTTGTTTTAAAATAAAAAAAAATTTTTGTGAGCAGTTGTCACTACTCGAATCATTTCGGATAGTCGATTTTCAGACTACTTGTTGCTCGATTTTCAACTTTCAAAAAAGTTGCTAATCGATTAGTCGACTAACTGAATAGCCGGATAGTCGATTTTCTACAAGAGCTCTAGTTTAGATATCAAATAATGGTAATTTACATAGCTTTAATTTATATATAATTTTTATGTACATAAATTTCTTAATGGAATTTATTATTTAACATTACGATATGCATACTCGCATACGGCTTCTCACAGACAAAATGGGACACTACAAAAAAATTTGTTTTTTTTTTTAATATTCATGCTGAATCAATTTTGTTCAATTTATAAAAAAAACCATTAAAACCAAAACTCCAAGCCTATTACCAAACTTTCGACAAAATTTCCATTCACATTCTTGAAGGTAAGCAGGTCGACAGGTAGGCAATTTTGTAGCCCATTAGAGTTTAGGAGTAAAGTGTTAGTTTGAAGTTGCAATAAATTTCCGTTGACTTTTGACATTTTTTTGTGATAGGTTTCACCAATTTTCTTCCATGCAGAAGCGTACGTCATAGGGAAGAAAATGCGCAAGACCTTTGACAAAAAAATTAAGGGTTTTTTGTAGCAACTTCAAACTTACGCTTATCATTCAATGGGCTACAAGACTGCATATGGGCAAATCCTGGCGTTCGGACGTTACGTTCGGACGCTTGTTCAGGCCATTTATTTCAATTAATGAACCCATATTGAACAATCAAACCTTCGATTTAGAAGGTTTTAAGTGGTACTTTACAAATACAAAGAAAAAATACGTTTCCTAAATTATTCTCATAGAAAACTTTTGTTTTAATACTAAGTTCGGACGTTACGCAAAAAAGGTAGTGGTTTTGAGGTTCATGACAATTTTTGGTTATTTAGCGTATTTATCAATTTTGAAACAAAAGTTGAAAGGAAAAGGATGCAGCAAAATAATCAAGCTTTTTAAAAAGTGTTGTTTAGTTTTGAAATACTAGCTATAAATGTCGCAGTTCACAATCTTATTTGTTCGGACTTTACGTAACGGACGTTACAGATATTTCCCCCCAGTAGAAATTATACGTAAAAATTTAAAAAATATATACGGTTTTATTTAATACTAAAATAAGTTTTCTAAATTTCTAAATTTTCTTTTCAAATATTTATTTTTATTGATTTTGACTTCGATGTCATTGCAACTTCTAAGTAAGTCATGGGAGTTATTAAATCAATGATCACTTTTTAACTTATTAATATTTTTTACATTACCCCATATTTTGCTTATGTTTTCCGTTTCTTAAGTAACGTCTATGCAAATAAAAGTAATATCAGAGCATACCGTTCGGACGATACGAAAATTAAGAAATCCAAATTGTTATACTGATTAGCTTTCCTGAGTACTTCGATCTTTTTCCTTGCAGCTCTTATAAAACTTACTTTATAAATGACCACGCTGTATTCTTTGATCCCACCACATTCATTTTGCACAAAATAAACGTTAGTTTTCGTTACGGACGTTATGTACTGAGCGCCTGAACTAAATTCATGATTTACAGTTATACGGTTGTGCTCTTAGTATTGTCATAACACCAGATCGTAGAGTGCAGAGAGTTCTCAGTAATAGGGAAAAAATTATATTCAGAACATTAGTATATGGACATAACGGAGTTTATAAAAACAAACAAAAAACACATAGCGAGTGCATAACAGAAGCCAGACATAGAAGATATGAATTTTTAAGCCGTTTAAATAAACAAAAAAAAGGAAATCAACTCAATTCGAATAAAAGAGGTACAAATGAAACTATTTGCCCCCATAACTTTACGATGGCAGCAAATATTTTTTTCACTTCTAGTTGACCATTTTCTGGATTTACCCATATCCAAAATATCTCTGAAAAAATCTGATGAAAACTAATGGAAATTTGGTCGAATCCTCCAAAGTTGTGTCAAAGTTTTGTAGTTTTTATGGTTTTTGTTGTATCACGAACTATATTTTTATAAAAAATCCACAATATTTGTTGTAACGCCTCGCTTTGACTGTGAGTAAGTGCGTACGTTAGCGTTAAGATATAAAAAATACCTCTTTCCATACTAAGGTCCGTTTTTTTCAAGTCAATTAAAATATTTATCTGCTCTTTATTTTGGAAATAAAGTTAAAAACACACCACAAACTTTGTTCTAAAAAAATTAGTGTTGAAGGGCAGATAAATTTTAACAGCTATTTGAGAAAACGGCTATAGATATATTGCGGGTATGCCGAGTAGTATTTTACGAGAAGTATTTTTAAAGTACTTGGACGCTTTACTCGAGAAAATGCCACATATAACGCCCACTCAGTGCCTCAGAATTCAATAAAAAGAATATTTTGGAAATAAGGTTAAAAAAAATTTTTTACTTTTTAAATCTAATAAATTAAATAAATATCTTAATGAAAAATGAGGTGGCATCCCTATTTAGAAGTACAACATGATGAAGAGTAATTTCGAGTGCATATATGTATACTATGTATACATACATATCTTCATACAAAAAATTTCTTTTTGAAATTTATAAGACACAAATTTTTATTAAAAAAAACGTGGCAACCCTCAAGAGAATATTTCTGGATTACAGTTCTCAAAAATACCTTCAATTTTCTGTCCATATTGCGTTGATTTAGTAAAAATTTTTTTAATTAAAATAAGTGGTAACCTTGCACTAATATCCTAAGGGATAACACATACTATAAGGCAACCCCTTGTGTAATAACTTTCATTTGTACCCATGAAATGTATTATCGTATCTCAATTTTCTAAACATTTATTTAAATAGTATGTCAATATTCAATAAAAAGTAGGTGGCAACCCCAAACAAAAATATATCTTACTTACTATAAGGCAGCCCCTTGTGTAATAGCTTTCATTTGTACCCATGAAATGTATTATCGTATCTCAATTTTCTAAACATTTATTTAAATATGTCAATATGCAATAAAAAGTAGGTGGCAACACCATTCAAAAATATCTCTGAATCTGGCACTTTTAAAATACTTTCCATTTAATACTCATATTATGGTGTTTTACTAAGTTTATAAATAATTTCGAATAGGTGGCAATATTATACGAATATCCATGGAGATCACAGCTACCTAGATAACCTTAAAACTTAGAACATTATCCGAATACAAAGATTCATCAAAATCGTTAGAGCCGTTTCCGAGAAACCTATCGATATATATGTATACACAAGAAGCTCGTTTAATGTAATAAGATAGTCCTCCTAGGGGTGGTTTCTTACTGAGCAGCAACATATCAAGTATACACATTGCTATTAAACCATATCTTCGAGAAAGTAGAACATCATCTTGGAAAGTTCGCCCGTCGATCACGATTATTTGTATGGGAAATAAAGTAGCGAATCTTAAGTAAAATTTATGGTCACCATATGAACCCTTCAAGAGCAGTGCGACTAACATAAAATAGACTTACTTGCGTAAAGTATAGTTGGTAAGTCGAGACCCATAACATCTTAGTTTTTTGACTAAGTAAGTAAAAAATACAACAAGGAAGTTGACCAATCTTCGTAAAGTCGAAATTTTTGTCTCGTGTGGGGAAGAGCTGAGAACCTTGCAGGTGCATCATCGCAGAAAGTAGTCAAATGAAGGTAAACAAGACAAAAATAATATTTCTCTGGAATAAATAAAGAACTGTAGACTTTATGAAGTTATGTTCATAGATCTTCCCAAATAGATATCTGCCTTACCCAGGCATATATATGTATGTAAGAGCGAACTGAAGTGATTAACAGTGTATCTGCTGGTCTGGCAAGAAGACCAGCACCAAGCTTAGAGGAAATTGTTTGGTGCTCCGAAGATTTTGTAAGAAAACCTCATAGAGACCGTTGGATCAGCCAAAAATCTTTAGAAAAGAAAAGCGCTTCAATCGAGAAGCTCGGCCGAACTGCTATAAGGTCGTAAGTATGTGTCACTTCAACAACAAATTCGTTCACTATTAATTCATAATGGATAAAAATGTAAAAAAAAAGATGTTGACGCCGAAAACCATGACTAATGCCTGCCCATATCTAAGTCCGTTCTTTATTCTCCAAAATTCACAGTAAATATTCTTCTTGGATGGCAAAAAAAAAACCCCCCGACCGAAAAGGAAGTTAACTGGAAGTGAACGCGCTTGATTCCACGAAATTATTAATGCTAGCTAAATTGCGTTTTATTCTCTGTAGGGATGTGGGCGTCGATATGTAAGGAAATGTAACTAATTTTGTTTAATATTCAATTAGTATTCCAGTCGACACTTTGCGGCGCGTAGAGAATCTTCTTTTTGTTTGCATTTCGCCACGAAGTGCAATAACAAAACAGTCTGCATGCCGCATTTAACATTTTTGCCTTCTAATAAAGAGTCATATAAGTTAACTAATAGTGCACAAGTCAATTAACGACGCCTTATGCCTGATAAGTGAGCGGAATTCATTGGAATTAATGATTACGAATGCGGACAGCGACACCAAAGCTGCGTGGCAGAGTCAAACAGCTTCGAGTACATAGTAAATAGGCAGGCAGGCAGACGGTTATAGTTATGGAGCATAAAGTGGTCAAGCGTGGCAAATACATATGTATGTACATATGTATGTAGAAGTCGTGGTAGAGGATATTTGTGTGGGTGAAAAACAAATATTCTATATGAGGGATAATTTATATTTTTATATATCGAGCCTTACCCGCCAAAATAACGTAAGCGACATTTTTTTAAAAATTTTCTTTTTGATGCAAAAATGTATCTAGACGCTCTAGGAGCATTTCTGCATCAAAAAGAAAATTTTGAAACAAATTTCGCTTACGTTATTTTGGCGGTTAAGGCTCGATATATTTTTGAAAATTTTCTTATAGATCCCTTGCTTTATTAAAATACCGTCGGAATTCTTTCGACTTTTGACTATACTTCCGCCAAATGTTTATTAAGAAAGCTCTTCTTTGCCTCCAAATTTCCCTGCGGCAAAAATATTTCTCAGATAATGCTTTTCGCTAGCGTTCGCTAGCTACGATAGACCCCACCTATGCAAGAGTTACATGGCAATTCTAGCTAAGATAGTAAAAAGCATTTCGTTGGACGAATGCCATCGCAAGATAGTTCGAAAGACTTTTGTTATTCTGGTACAAAAGTCTTAGAAAAAAGGTCTCTCATTCACCGCTCGTTGTGAAGTGCTCTCTTTTGACAGAAAGCACTTGTATATCATTTTGCTCGCACTGCTCCAACAGTTGCAACGGAAGTGTTTCTTAGTTGAATTTTTATTTCTTTTTTTAATATTTTTTTTTAATTAAATTTTCTTTTAATTTTTAGATTTAATTATTTTAAAAATAAATCTATTTTTTAGTTTCACTTAGTTTTTAGAAACCTATTTTATTTTTTCTTTTCTTTTAAATGTATATTTTTTTTCTTTTTTTGAATTGATTTTCTTTTAATTTGTAGATTTTATTGCTTCATTTAATTTTTAAAAACTTGTTTTATTAATTTTTCTTTTTAATTTAATGTTTTTTCTATTTTAATTTAATTTTCTTTCAATTTTTTGAGTTTATTGTTTTATAAAGAAAAATATTTTTTTTTTAGTTTTCTTTAATTTTTAATGACTTATTTTATTTAGTTTTTTCCTTTCAATTTATTTATTCCTTCTTTTTTAAATTAACTTTCTTTTAATTTTTTGTGTTTATTATTTTAAAAGGAAAAATATTTTTGTTTTAAGCTCCATTTAGTTTTTAGAAACTGTTTTTCTTAATTTTTCTTTTTTTATTTAGTTTTTTTCTATTTTTATTTAATTTTCTTTTAATTTTTAGTTTCTATTTTTCAAAAAGAAAAAAATTTTTTTTTCATTTCATTGAATTTTTAGAAAATTAACTGCTAAAAGACAAACACATTTAGCAGATTTTCAATTAGTTGCCGTCATCAATTCGTTAGCGAGTAGCGAAACTAACGAACTCAATGAGGTACAACCAAACTCGCTATCGTCCATCCTTCTAGCTAACTTTGTTGTTGCTTTCACATACAAAAATTTTCGTTAATCGACCGGAACTCAAACTTAGCGAGCAGAGAAGTGGCAAATCGTTGACGGCTAGTCTTTCGAAAGACAGAAAAGAGCTTTTAAGATAGTTGCCGGAATTGACTTTTGTCTTTCAAAAGACTGGGATGAGTTGAAAGAAACTTGCCAGAATTGTCCTGCTATGCTCGATACCTAAAGGAATCTCCGTACTAACTCTGATTGAAAGATTCACCTCAAGTGTATTCTGCTTCTCAGAAAAGGTCGCAGCAACAAAGTAAGCAGTCTTGATAGAATAATGCTTGAATACGGCCCCAAAGCAAGTCAGGCGATTGT
>JAPVRG010128073.1:0-12548 GCA_029783565.1 Rhagoletis cerasi | reverse complement strand
TAAATAAAAAATGAACGAGAATATTTCTTTTACTTTAAAGAACTTAAATTCCGAAAATGGAAAGTTAAATATATATGCAAAACCTAAGTTGCTGGAGCATTACAAAGTCTCAAAAATAGCCCAATATTTCGCGTAAATGACCACTTACAAAAATTAATCTCTCTATAAAAAAATAGCTTCATTGTTCATTCAATGTGAACCAATGTGGCAATCGAGTCAAATAAAACATACATGCATATATAAAAAAGTGTACAAAAACTTGGACATAATACATATAATGTGTGGAAAGGAAAATAAATACCCCAAAGTATCGAGTAGCAGTTTCAATATTCGCGTCGAATGCTTCATATTTTAGATTCTCGCGTCAAAGAGTAGCAGAATTAGTTTATTTTTGTATTTTTTAGGAAAGTGTTTGTCAAAATATTTGATGATTTTGACTCAAAAGAACAATGTAAGTAAAATATTCTTATATAAATAAATCAATTAATGAAGTAATCCACACTTTTTTAAAATACCCTAAATTTACAGACACTAGCTATGCAATTAATGCAAGTAAACCTGCAGCCACGCAGGTCGAATATAAATTAAAAGGAGAAATTGAAAAAGAAAAGATTATACCAATATCCATGGTGAGACTATGCAGAATTTTCTATTTATGAGATCTTTCGAAGTAAATAATTATTGTAAATGGCTAGGTTGATCCCATATATATATATATATATATATATGACATCGATAGACTCTAAGTTCTCGAGGATGATCTTAAGCAAATGATTAATGAAAAATGGTATAAGCCGCCTGAATTTCATGAGTTTTTGTAATACAATCACAGAAATATAGAAACACTTGATTTTTTTAATATAAGTTATGTTTTCAAGATTTACTTTAAACCTGGAAAGTCTTGAAATATGCCAGTTTTCAACGCGAAACCCTAAGGGCAAAAAGTGTTAACAGTACGCGTTATGCGAGACTTTGACCATCACTTTAAGACAAAGGGATCACAAATTTATCGTTTTAGTCCGGCAGGGATTTCGGCTATTGATGCCAGGTTGTGCGATTGATTCTTAGAGAGCTCTCACCTATATATTATAGCTTTAAGCTACTTCCCAAGATGAAACCTTTATTTTACAAGAGCCAAAAATTCGGGCATACCTAAAATTCTCAAAGCATTTATAAGCGTTCCCCATGAAACGCGCGCATCCAATCCTGTTAAGTACGCCGAAAGTGTTGTGCGTCGGAATGTAGTCACTTCATGTTGTTCCTGTTCGCTTGCGTCTGGATGTCTAGCGGCAAATAAAGTCATCAACTTGAACAACTCATCGACTGCAGCTGCATATTGCGTCGGGTGTGGTGTTATGTTCTTGAAAGCCCATTGTAAATTCTGATGTGCCGCAAGTTGGCGAGTAAGTGCTCGACTCTGTTCGCAACATAAACGCAGCAGGCCATAGTAGGCGGGCAGCATTGCGCGATTGTAGGCGACTATCTCGGAATCGTCATGATCGGCACTATAAGCGGTAAAAGATTGAACATACGATATACTTAACCGAAATCAAACATATCGTGGCACATTCATAGTCAAAATTAAGTTGGTACTTAAAGTTAGTTGCAGCTTTTTTGACAGATAACCCATTAAAAATTGTTACAACTTAATTTTGACTATGAATACGCCCTATCGTCACTAGACAAGAATAAAGACGCGAGCTCAAAAGTTGTTCACAAAAAAGATATGGTCAGTGACTTCAGTGACTCATTGTTTCTTACAGAATGTAATTAAATGCAATATTCCGCGTTATTTCGTGACAGTTAGCCACGATAAGTGCATTTTCGGGACAATCGACGATGGAGTGGTGCCAAAATGCGAGCAGCGCATGTTTGTTATGATGTGCTGGAACACTGGGCTCTGACAATCGCGGATGAAATAAATCCCATAAAGCTCGCATATACGGCCCAATCTATTATTAGTTTAAAGAATTTTAGTACTCATCCATTTTAGTCCAGCAACAAACAATATAGTTAGGCTACTTTACCATTAATTTTTCAGTCTTTGAAACCATGCAGTAGCTAAGTAGGCTAAAGTATGTTGTTAGCTTTGTAGTGCCATGTATTCCAATGTCTGCATAAGCACGAGCCGACCGCAGAAGCCGCAATAGCAAGTTGATGATATTGTGCAAAATTATTTGAGCGTCGCTATTCAAATCGCTGTAACGTGTAAATGAAAACTCGTCAACTTTAAAATTCAGGGTAATATTTTGCTTGGACTTACCGGTAAACATGCGCCGACAACTTATGTAGAGAATGTGAACGGAAATTCGCTCTGAATGGTTGCGATGGCACCAACGAAACGAGCAAATACGCAGCAGCTGTTGAATAAAAATGGATATATAAGTTTATGTAATCATCTAAACGGGCACAATTAAATATACACACCATTGCGCACGCGCGAATTATTGTGCGCCAGCAGATATTGTTCCACCCAATTATCAGCCGATTGTAGTATCCATGCATGAGCAATTTTATTTTTTGGCGCTTGGAAAGCCAGCCAATCGAGTGCAGACTGTGGGCAATACTCTGCCGCATCCCAAACCCGTTGTAATACCAGCTGGGAGAAGCATGGCAAACCTGAAGGACCACCTTGAGTTTCAGTAAGTAATGTGAGCAGCTTAAAGAAAGGCCCACACAGTTCTGTGTGCTTGGTAACGGACGAGAACAGCATGGTAATTATCTGATTCGCTAAACGATCATCCCAACGACAAAGCGCATGTATAAGATGTTTGGTCTGATGAGGATTAATGTTATCCTTGATTTGTTGGTACAAGAATGGAAAGCCCTGCCGAAAATTAATTGGTTAAAAATTTTATAAAACGTTTTTAGTAATTTTATCAACCGAAATTTTAAATAACAATATGCCTGTGCATGTAGCAAATAATTTGTAATAGCTAAAGAAGGACCGAACTTCGGCTTCGGCCATGCTCGGCCGCAAGAGTTCGGTTCGGGAAAAATTTCCAATAAGGAACCAGGCTTTGAAAAAGGGGAGTTATAAGAGGGGATAGAGGGGGTACCCCTGATTGTAAATCTGAAGGCCCCCTCCAGAGGCTTATAGTTTTTAAGTAAATTGCTGTCCAAGTTGCAAAAAATGTCAAATTTAACCCCACTTTTTCCTTTGTAGAGCAATTGAAATGAAATTTCGGTCATCCACACACAACGAAAGAATTTTCGCGCGATTTTCAATGACAAACTTTCCATATAGAAGTATCGCGCGATTTTTATTTACAAATTTTCGATATATATTGAAGTATTGATCTATTTAAAAAGAAGCGCCACATAAATCCTTTTCCCGTTGGCCGCGCTTTAAAAAAACCTTGATTGTGATGTATTTATAAAACGTATGGCAACACACATTTGCTTTTACTGTCAGCCATTGTTATTTCTGTTTGTTTGTGAAAAGTGCTTAAATTTGTTAACACATTTATCAACGCGTTTTACTTAATTAATTGATTAATAGATATATATTAAAAGTACTATGTACGCATGTAAATAATAACTATATGTACAAATGTCATAACAAGTTTTTTTGTTATTTTTACAAATATAAGTTTATGTTATGGCTGAAATTAATGTGATTGAAACTTAAGTACGTATCTTTTTTTGGTTTTTTTATGAATAAATAAAAATGCTGAATTTTTGAAAGGTCAATGCTTATAAATTACTTGTGCCCTTGAAAATGTTCCGCTCGGTTTCGGTTCAGCTTCGGCCGAAACTGGCCCATGTTCGGTTCGGCTCGGCCTTAAAAATCTGGTTTCGGTCGTTCTCTAGTAACAACTGTCACAAATTATCAAAGTATGGGAAATTGAGAGAGCGAAGTTGCAGTTTACTTGGAGGGGAAGTTGCAAATGTTTACTGGAATATTTTTAACTTGTAACAATTTGCCTGTTGCTGGGTGCAATTTAAACGAATAAAGTAATTGCTTATGGGGTTTTTATAGTTGAAATTGACAAAATAAACCTATTTAAATATATAAGATATGAAATTCTGTTTTTATTAGGAAATTGTTGCGAATAAACAACAAATTAATTAGCTATTCATGAAACTCGTAAATTTTTACTGGTTTTGCGTTGAGGTACTTTTTTGGATAGTTTTGTCTTTGGGTGACGAATTCTGGGAAATTAAGTTCCTGACAAGTTAGTGGATAATTTTTACATTAACAGACCTAATATAGTCTCCTTTAATATCGACCAGAAATTTACTGGTCATGATCATTACTAGCGGTTCTAAATTAGAAATTTTATTTATGTATTAATTTTTTAGTTAACCTCACATTTCTAGATGGTATCCCGAACAATATTAACAATTTCAAAAGTATGGGCCACCTTATTGTGCATTTGTTAGTATTGGTTTTTTTTACATCAAACATCCGCCTGGTGGTGGAAGAACCCGTATTAAGACAATCTTTACGCTTTAACGATATATTCGTTTAAATCCGTGCCAGGCAAAACCAAACGCACTGCAAAAATATTGCGCTGCAAATTTGTACCTTAACACTAGAAAGACTGGCCTATCGACATACATGCATACCTTGAAAGACGGGCAGGGGTGATTTGACCGACCAAACTACTTTAAAATTAATTTTTGTATTAAAAAAAATTATAATTTTAAATTAAAAATTGGTTTTTAATTTAAAAATAAGTTTAATTTTCATTTCTATATTCTTATTTTATTAAAAACAAGTTCGGTTATCAAATTGTACGCATTTACACTAGATAGCCTGGAAAATCGACATACCTTGAAAGACAGACAGAGGTCATTTGACCCAACTAATTTAAAATTAGTTTTATTAATGAAAAAATTTATAATTTAAAATTGAAAATTGTTCAACCATTTTAAATGATTGCGGCTTTCTTAAATAATTTTTAAAAATTAGCTCCCAAGAATCATCAAACATTCAGCCTCATCGCCAACTCCACGTGAATAATTCGTACTCATAATTTAACAGGCAAAACAAAAACAAATTGGGAAAAATTGTTTTTTGTTTTGTTTTGTAATTTTTGGGAATATTTGTTCACACGGAGTTCGCGATAAGGCCGATTGTTTTTGTACGTGTACAAAACGAACCAGCTGTTGTTGCTTTCACTGAAATCAATCAGACAATGAGTGCTGCGGTAAACGTCGCCTTCGTGTACGTGTGAATTGCCGATTACAGTCGGCCTCGCGAGGCTATGGGCTGCGTGGAACTGGTTTAAATGAACCGATAACAGAGATATGCTTTTAACGTAAAGTCAAAGCTTATTTCTAAATGGCATTTTTTGTTTTAGAAAGTTCAAATTTATATAGTTCTACTCCATTTGCTTTGAGGGCTTTTCGAATGCGTTCTTCGAATTTCAATATAATTTTTATAGTAAATACCGACAGTTTAGAAACTTCATAATTCGCAGAGATGAAGCTTATTGAAATCCTATTGCTTATTAAATAAAGCTTTGAACGTTGGTCTCTCAGTCTATATAGGTTAAAACATTGAACATTGACACTTATCTTACCTTGCCACCAGCTATCGCATTGTAATCTTTCGTTGAAAGACGCAATCGGAAATCCTGTCCACGCGAACGTTCCACTAAATTTGCCACTAACGCAATCATTTTATCCAATGATGCAGGTCGCGTTTTGTCGACTGATAAAGCCTCATCCGATGAATTGTCATCGTTATCGGAACCAACATCGATCTGCAAGTGCATACAATATAAAAAAACCAAAAATATGTACCTACTTTCCTCTTAAAAATAATTATTTTCTATTCCGATTACTCCCCGGCATGCGTACAGTACTTACACAATCCTGTGTCTTATTGCCTAAGTAAAAGTCCGCAACGCTCTTAATAACATTTATGCGTAGCAAAAATACAGTCTCTTCATCGCCCATTCGCGAGAATTCGAAGAGCAACCCAAAGAATTCGGACAAGTGTCGTAAATGCGCTTTAGCACCGTGTTCCATTAGTAGTATAAGTGAGCTAATAAAACGAGTTACGCATGAAGCATTGCCCATCACTTCTTTGCCGTCATCGTCGGTTTCCGTTTTCAAATATAAATGAGCATGTGAAGATCTAAAGACCAAATGTAAAACGAATAAAAATTTAGAGCAAATCAGGTACAGCATGTGGTATGTATGTGTGTGTATATGTTGCGTGTACATGCCTCAGCCTTTGTATGACATGTATAACAAGCCTCTGGAACATTTGTCGCACCATTTGATTGGGACACTGTATTAGCACTTGAACAGGCCACCACGGTTCAATAGACATGTGTGTCAGAAACCATTCGCATGCCTCTTGACTGGCGTTAAATTGCTTTGTTAACAACTCGATCCAAGGCACCATTGTAGGCTAAAGCAAAATTTAATATGTATGTTTCTTAATTTGTGATATAGAAAATTTTTCTGATAGCAAGTTACCTTCTCCTTGGCATGTATGAACGTTTCAATGAAGAATGAAACTGACAACTTAGCTGACATACAAGTAACATCAGTTTGCGCCAGAAGGGTTTGCGGAATATGACCACATATTTGCCACATGAAACTGAAAAATCAAGAATTTCAATTTAAGTACAGGAAGAGCAAAATATTGTTTTACTTGAAATAAGTGTGCTCGAATATATTGCGGTCTTGCAAAAACTGTCTGTTGTCTTGCCAAATCCAATCCTCCAATTCCTTATTTAAATGTGGTATTTGCAAACGAACACTTTTCGTGCTAACTTCAATTGCCATTTTATTACTAGCAGCCGCTGCAGCTGAAGTAGACGCCTGTGGCTCCGTTCTGTCTGTATTGCAGACACTTGCCTCCGATTTTTTGCCAACAGTCTCCGTGACATTTGCTTCTTTTTCACTTTTAGACTTACTGCATGGTTTTTCCAAATCACTCTTGCCCTTTACACATGAATTTTCAGTGTCCTTTTGGTCAACGCTGGATTTCACAATCTCTACATCATTAGCCGCGCTTGTTTTTCCACTCTCAGACGTGCGAGCGCTGGAAGAAGGCGATGCTAGCAACTCCGAATGGCGCTGTTTTAAATGCTCTGGCAGACGACGTTCGTAGAATAGCATATAGGCAGAATTGGTTTTCTCAAAACTAAAGTCCATATATTTTTCCGTTACAGAGTCATAAGTTTTGCTCTGAAAAATTTAAGTAGTTTACATTAAACCAATATATGGATGCATACTATAGCCATTTCCCTAATATTGGAAATAGAAATCACACACAACTTTTTAAGTTTAAAGCTGCAGAACGGCCAAACATCACTTTTTAATGTTGTAGCCGAACATAACCGAACTTTGGTCAATTTTTTAAATTTTCGTCCGAAACCGAACCGAAGCGAACATATTCATGTTACAAAACATCTGAAGTTCGTTTTTATCGAAATTAAAATTTTTCGCTACTTGTTTGAGTGTTTGGCCGAGCTTCTCTTTCAATTTGTGAAGTGCATCTTGATGTTGGCATGCAAACGGAGTACTAGCCTGTTGAGAGCTCAATCTACTTCTTCTACTTTTCTAAGGTGCCGAGTAATTCATGCCGAATTAGGTACCCAAAGCAAGTCCGCATATGCTGTCAGGGGCACTCCGCAAGGAGGACTACTATGGTTTGTCGTCTTGAATAAACTACTGGAAAAATTATGGCGTTTTCTTTTCTACCGAAAAATGTTGCCTTCTCAGTGCCATCTTCGCACAAATGAAAAGGCAACATTTTTTGTAGAAAAGAAAACGCCATTAGATTCCCAGGGAAAAAATAAAAAATTGCCTTGCAAAAATACTTTAGACTCAGGGGTGCACGACGAACTTCTTTCGGTACGGAAGGCCTAATGCAGGGACCTTAACTAACGGTTATGATCTTTCCAATAAAAATCATAATTTAACTGTTAAAATTTGATTTCTATTTTTTCGATTAAATTTAATTGTTATTTTATGGTTTTTATTTTTTCAATAAAATTTAGTCGTTATTTTAGGATTTTTATTTTTTCTGTCAAATTTAATCGTTATTTTTTAATTTTTGTTTTTTCGATCAAAGAATAATCGTTATTTTTGATTTTTATTTTTTCGATTATAAAAGATTTAAATCCGCCATTATTACGGATAAAAATGATCGAGAAAAACAAAAATTCAAAATAGCGATTATTTTTTAATCAAAAAAAAATCACAAATTAAGGACTAAATTTGACCGAAAAAATCCAACTTTAACGTTATTCTTGATCGAAAAAATAAAAATTAAAGAATAACGATTTTGCAATGATCTAAAAATAATAAGTAATTAAAAAAAAATTTTAAGGCAAGCTTTTATTAAGTAGTTAACAAAAACAAAAATTAAAAGTTAAATTATATCGACCCCAGCACCACCAACGGCTAAATCTTTCCTTTTAAGTAATACACGTTCTAAATATGAACAAAATCGGACCATAAATATGGGTTTTCCACATATCTCGAGTCCTGTGCCACCTATCGGGCAAATTTTTTTTAGTTATTCCTTTTCATGTAATATACATTCCAAATATGAACCACATACGACCATAAATACGGATTTTTAAAATACTTCCACACCTGCGCCACCTATCGGATTAATTTATCTTTCATGTTGCATTGTCATCGGGTTCTGAGCTAAATTTAAAGTTTCAAGTCTCTAGCTCATCGGGAAGTTGTTCAAAAATGTATTGCAAAATTTGATTACAAAAAGCCTGTAGAAATCATGATATTTAACAATTATTTTCGGTCCCTGGTTTAATGTACACGGCTATAGTCCGACCCATTCTTTTTTTTTTTTTTGGAGTTCTGGTATGGTGGCCAACTCTAGCTTTTCAATGAGATCCTGCCTAAAAGCATTTTTTCATACACAATGTCATCCGATAAAAATGCGCTGCCTTCCGACTATAAGAGCGTTCGTTTAAAAAAGCCTGCACGAATTAGCAAGCAATGAAATTCCAGTGAACTAAGTACTTTACACCCTCAAAGAGAGAAACGAACAAACTATTGCGCGAACAGGAATCCGGCGAAATTTGCAAGTTTCGCTGTTTTCCACCGCGGGTCGTGATGCTGGTAACAGTGAAAGAGGAAGGCCTCCTCTGCGCTAGAAAAATCAGGTGAAGGACTTGGCTTCACTTGGCATTTCCAATTGGCGCCAGTTGGCACAGAAGAGAAACGACTGGCGTGCTTTCTTGGACTCCGCCAAGATCGCTGAGGTGATTACAGCGCTAATCAAGAAGATTAGATGAAAAAAAAATCTCTCAAGTTCTTTGTAAATATTTCGATAACTTATAGCGTTATTGAAAAATTATGTATAAACGTCTGTTCCGATCGGTCAACGTATTCCCTCAATATTAGGAAAAACCCAGGGATCGTAACGGTTATGATCTTTATAATAAAAATCATAATTTAACCGTTAAAATTTGATTTTTATTTTTTCGATCAAAACATAATCGTTATTTTTTATTTATATTTGTTCGATTAAAAATAATCGTTATTGTTTAATTTTTATTTTTTCGATCATAAAAGATTTAAAGCGGTCATAAAAAAGCAGTCTCCGTTATAATGGTTAAAAATGATCGAAAAAAAAATAAAAATCAAAAATAACGATTATGTTTTGATCGAAAAAATAAAAATCATAAAATAACGATTATTTTTTGATCGAAAAATAAAAATCATAATATTTAACGATTATTTTCGGTCCCTGGGAAAAATTAATAGTTTTTCAAAAATGTCTGACTTTTTGAATCAACTCAGGCTAAAGGTATTCTTAATTTCGTCTTTTATAGCCCATTGAAATTTTGGATTAAAGCTAAGACAACATAATATCGTCTAAGGTATTTATATACTTACAGTCATTTCACCACCAAAGCACTCCGCTGCGATTTGAGACGGGTCAAACGGTTTCACCTCAGCATCGTTGAACAAGAACCAGCGGTCATGTTGCAGAGCTGGTTTGTTTCTCTCCTTAATAAAACTATAGTAATGACCGCCATCAGCTGTGCCTGTATGTACAGTTACGCCTACTAGCTCATACCTAAATATAAATGAAAAACAAAATTCACATAACATACATACATATGTACATATTAGATTTACCACTCAAAATTATTTTGAAATTTTTTTGGCAATCAAGTTGCAATTGAGTTTTCAATTCCCTGACCGAATACTTACTCTAAACATTCGTCGATGTCTTCACCTATAGCTTTGTTTCCACCGCCATTATCCACGTTCTGCTTTCCTTGCTCTTGTTTTCGTTTTTCACGCTCCTCTGTGCCCCACCGAACCACAGAGAGAACATTAAAATCTGTTGACAGGCAGACAAACACGCTACTTACCCTTATATTGGTGAGGCATTAGCGTCTTCTCCACATAATCAGCCATACTCAAGAGCATGGGGAACGAGAAATGTGTATTAACTTTCTCCTTTAACATGGTTACCATATTGAAAGTGTATCGCATTGTATTGAAGCATAAAATTTGTGGTAGCTTCTTGAAGCAAGCACGCTTCTCTGCACGCACCTTCTTGCCGCACTGCGAGCACGTGTACATGTTGTCACCCTCAAGTGTATCTTTAACGGTAACCTCATCAAGCGATTCCTGGAGATTACGCATATCGGCGACCTGGCAACGCACCGTATAGAACTCTTCAGCTGTACGTGAAACGTGACCACAGTCAAGCGACACTACATTGTTACTAAGTGTGCCACAAAACAATCGCTTTACAAGATCTTTCAATTCGGGTGTCATCTCCTCCAACTTGGAGACGAGATCAATAAAGAATTCCGCCATATCCTTTTGCTCACCAGTATTCAATGGCTGGTGGTCCATCTGATAGACGCGGCAGAAAGAGCGTGGATTATATGCTTTACGTTCAGACTCCAGCAAGTAGGCAAACATGCGTTGGAGCTCCAACAAAGTTGGTCCATGCTTTTGTGCGCCAGTTGGCGGTACATTTAGAATGGCAGCACGAGCTTGTGGCATCATATAGAGATGTTGTATGCAGGAGGCCATGTAGCAAGTGGCGCCTAAATTCGTCAAGCCCACATATCCACATTCAGAGCGACCTTCATCTCGCGGCCAATAGTCCCATGGATAAGGTGCCTTGGCTCCGGGAGTATGTTGTGCCAGCAGTTTCGCATGCAAAAACACATAATTCTTGGGGCAATTTTTACATAACTCCACTAATAAATCATATGCGGCAGCTCTTGACGTCGCTGATTTGCACTTCGGCTTTTGTCGATTCATAGGTGATGGCATATCAAAGAGAAACTCAAAAATCTTATCAATGAACTGTAATGCTGAACCACTGAATTTGAACGTGGGGTCATATTTTACGAAATTTGACATCAAGTTAATAAGTCCAACGAGGCCATCGTCCTATTAAACCAAAAAAAGATAAGACCAAAATTTGGCATGATGATTTAATGTTATTAAGTAGGTTTCCTATATAAATTTAGTACTATCAGGGTATTCATCTAACCGCTTTAATGCCTCCCAACCAGGTAAACCTGGTAAATTTACGGTGTCGTAAATCATCTGTCAAAGTTTTTATGAGAGGTCGTTTGCACGGATTGCGTAAATCAAAGCCACGAAGCAGCGAGTAAGCAATGTGTGTACATACAATGCGATAAACTTTGACGAAGGACAAATTTCGCAAAACGAAATAAAAATGTTTAAATTTAACTTATGTACTTTACACCCTAAAAAGCCAAAAATATCATTAATGCCTATTACGGTATCCGACGAAAGAAGACTATAGGTCCATTCCTTATCTTTTCTGACTAAAATCTGAAAAGTGTCTAAATGCAAGAGCGTAAGGAAAATGCGCTCACTAAAAGAGAATAACAGGAAAAAGTAAAGGAACGCCAAAAACCAAAATTTTAGTCCGAAGAATGGCAACAACAAAACTCATGATAAATAAAAATACAATTTTGTTTTGATCGCGGTAGAGCTTTGATATATTTGGCAATAAAAATGAATATTTTGCAGCTTAATCTTCAATGTTCACCAGGAACTTGGGTTGACTTTAGTATAAGCCTACCTGTGTATGTTTTAGCAAAACTATAACGAGTTTTCTCATGAAATTTCACGAGGATGCTAAGAAACAAATATGTTTACATGAATTCTCACTATTTTCACTTTGTTAATACTAGTATTTAAGTAATTGGCTCTTAAGTAAGTTCTGCGCAAAAATACTTTGGATAACTTGAAGATTCATGTGCACAAGAAATGTAATATACCTTTTGTGAAGCGCGGCCGAAGGACGCGTACGCAGAAAGAAGTTCTGCGCAGATTACTTAAAAACTATAAGAGTGCGCGGGGTGGGGTCTTCACTTTTAGAACCAAAATACCTCCCCCTACACCCCTCCATTTTGATTTTTTTTGTTTTCGTGTAGGCTTTTACTAAAATTTTCCCAGGAACTTTCTTGTGTATTCAAAATAGTAAGTTTTTTTTATGAAAGTAACGCAGCTTATTGCTTTAAATGCAAGGAATGCGTTATAGCTCCAGCAGAAACAACACAACTTTTTTCATCACTAATCTGCAAAGAATATCC
>JAPVRG010127827.1:0-13940 GCA_029783565.1 Rhagoletis cerasi | reverse complement strand
CTCTCAGCTTCCTTTGATGGAGCCATCAGTCAACTGTACGAAAAACATGAATGAAATCACTCCACAGAAGCAATAGGAGTTGCGAGATGCTGAAGAGAGACTTTGAGTCAAACAGCTCTATGATCCCTGATACCATCACTGTTTTCTCTGCAATACCAATGTTAATGGAAACGTCATTGGTGCAAAAGTCAAGTAACATTTGTTTGGTACGTCGGAGTCGATTCTGGATTGACAGAAGTTTAACTTTATAGATACAATATCTGTATCTGAAGTTGCCTCAGATACAGATGGGGACAGGATTCTGATTAAGGCGTTCAGTGTAGGTTGGGTCAGGGCCGTCTTTAACCCCTGGGCACATTAGGATATTGTTTCTCTCAACACATGATAAGCATAATCAAATCTCTTGCGAGAAACTAAGATTTTCTCCAGCGAGTTATGGAATACGAAAGTTGTATATCTTGTAGTATTTCTTGAATATAACTAGTGCAATTTTTGAGAGATTAAATGCCAGAACGTTAGTTTTTGCCCCCCGTGCCAAGTTTAAAGCATGCAATACCATCGATATGAACTTCACTAGGTCATCTGCGTATACAACAACCTTAATGCCTTTCCACGAAGTGCAAAGACGAAATCCGAAAAAGGTTCCTTAACCGAGGAGATAGTACTCCGCTCTGAGGAGTAGCTCGTTTAGCTGTTTCCCTTACTGCAGCGATTCCCAAGGAGCCATTTATGTGTATCCCACTCAACATATTTTCCATCTAGAAAATAATCAACGTATCCAATCCTGAATCAACCGTAGAGGAGTGAATGGATCGCAAATTAACATTGCGGTAGCCGCCTTCCACATCTAGAACCGCTGCAACACCACCTAATTGCTTATGTTGCTATGCTTTTTCAATACTCCCAACAACTTCGTTCAAGGTTACTTTAACCGTTCTGCCTTTGCGTTTAACATGTTGGGCATCGCTGACATTTTTAGAAACCTTGACCAACCACCAACCACCTTGAGGAGGAACGATGACAGAGACAAATTAGTCGATAAACGCTTACATTGTGGTGGCCTGTCTTTGCTGCTTTAGGCATGAAGACCCGACTTACCTCACTCGATGGCTTTAGTATATACACACCTGGCTAAAAAATAGGCTAGCCCTGGTATGATTTCGTCCACACCTGGATATTTACAAGGTTGGAAGGATCTGAGGGATTTATAGGATCTCATAGCCAATGCTACATTGTTTTATGTGACAATTTTTGTCGAAGGCACTCCCCCATCTGTATGTCATAGGGGTTTCTATCATAAAGTTCACTGGCAAGAAAGTGGACATCCATAGATAGATAGATAGCTAAATAGAGGTATGCACTGCGACCCAAAGATCTATTGTACCCTCCACTCATCACAACACCTCATGCTGTCCTATGATCCCCAGAAAGTCAAGCAGAGCTTTTGGATCCAGGGAGTGTACGTGTGTAACCTCCGGCCACATTGGGCCCAGACTCCTTTCCCGTCGTCTCGCCACTGCATCGCTCTCAAGGAGCAGGTGCAGTGGAGTCTCCTTAGCCGAGTCACAAAACCGGCAAATGTCATTTGACCAGATACCCCGCCTATGCAGGTGTCCCCTTAATCTACAGGGTACTGTGAGGATGCCTGTGACAATCCTCAATTTCGCCTTGGGTAGGTTGATGAGAAGTCTGTATCTCTTCTGGTTGTACCTCGCCACTAGCCTCTTGGCTTGCCGAAGTCCAGTGGTGCTTCGCCAATTCTGTTCTTTCTTTCTTAAGGTTTCTTTTCTGAGCTCGTCACTAGCCAATCTGTCCGCTACCTCATTTCCCTCCACGCCCTGTGATCTGGTACCCAAAGCAGCTTAATTCTATTTAATTCAGCAAGGGCCTTTAAGTTCTCGATGCACTCAAGGACTAGAGAGGAGTTTACCTCATAGGAGAGGAGTACATTCAGTGCCGCCTGACTATCGCTGAGGATTAGTATTCTATCTTTCCGGTAGTTTCTTCTCAAATTAATCTCTGCACACAGATTAATTGCGAAGACCTCCGTCTGAAAAATGCTCGGATACATTAACATGGGTACAGATAGTTTTATACGAGGACCATAGAGGCCTGCCCCGATGCCCTCTGGTGTATTTAAACCATCTGCGTACCATTGTATCGTACTTGCTTATGCATGTTCCTCCAAAATAGAGTTGTTCCAGGTTGCTTTACTACAAAGCTCTATTTTGAATATTTTCTCCAAAATGACAACTTTGTTTATTTCGTCGCTTGGGAAAAGAGCAAGGGGGAGCTGGTATCCTAGCTTTTCCATGTTCCTAGTCGATAACACATTCCCTCTGCCAAAGCCCTCTCTTGAGAAGTTAAGGCGAGTACGCTTGGCTGCCTGCTCTATGGTAATGTGCAGCGGCTCTAGGTCGTGGACATCCATAAGATACTGCAGTCAGTGTTTGCAGACTGCTTTCAATGTGCTTTCTCCTGGTTTTTCAAGTGAGCTGGGAGCAGCAATACTCTTAGAAAGCAGGGGCCGTAATGGTTGTGATCTTTATAATAAAAATCATAATTAAACCGTTAAAATTTGATTTCTATTTTTTCGATCAAATTTATCGTTATTTTGTGTTTTTTATTTTTTCGATCAGGAATAATCGTTAAATTTGGATTCATATTTTTTTGATCAAATGTAATCGTTATTTTGTGATTTTTATTTTTTCGATCAAAAAATAATTGTTATTTTTGATTTTTATTTTTTCGATTATAAAACATTTAAATCGGACATAAAAAATAGTTTCTGTTATAACGGTTAAAAATAATGGAAAAAATAAAAATCCTAAAATAACGATTATTTTTTGATTGAAAAAATAAAAATCACAAAATAATGATTAAATTTGACCGAAAAAATAGAGACCCAAATTTTACGATTATTCTTGATCGAAAAAATAAAAATCACAAATAAGCGATTATATTTGACCGAAAAAATAAAAATGAAATAATTACGATTATTTTTTGATCGAAAAATACAAATGATGGTATTTGACGGTTATTTTCGGACCCTGTTGGAAAGACATCTTTCCAATTACGCGGCTTTTGAGGTTGATTCGAGATCTTCAAAAAATGTGTACGACTATGCCTTCTTAACATTTCCTGTATGCTTCTGGTATGGATAGAAATTGCGGTTTGCCTCCTCATAAAAATGGCTAGCTTGTGAGAATTTCTTGCAATCATCGCCCTATTAAGCAAACAAATTTCAGTTTACACTATACCATCGAAAAATTAAGTTATCTCTGTAAATATTAGTATCTAAGCGTGTAGTTGTACAAATCCTGCAAACCATGCTTTCAGAGTATTCTGAAGAGTAGAGAAATCTTAAATAATTCGTAAAGAAACCAATATTTCCTTTCCGATTTTTAGCCGAACTTTCTTAAATGAAATTTACTGTACACACTCGATTCCTTTGCGAAATTTTCGAAGAAAATCGCTGTGATTTGAAGATTTTTTTTTTTAATTTTATCAGAATTACATTAGAAATTTATTTAAGAAATCATGCAGAAATTTCTTAACGAGTCCCTGTAAATCGCTTCATAAGATTTTCTTTAAAGATTCGTAAAAAAATCTGAACAGACTTCCGACATTCTTAAAGATTTCGTTGAGATTTCGGGAACTTAGGTTTGTAGGGAAGGAATTCAAAATCAAATGCCGTCAATCGATATTAATAACAGCCACCACGTACATGATAACTTCATAAAACTTTAAAGCGATTAAATTGGATTTGACGAGTCAAGCGATAGAAGTAAGTAACCCCTCATTACTCGCCGGCGGTGTCATTAACCAACTCAAATGTAATTTTATTGCTTGTTACTGAACTGACTGTGATTGCGAAACACACACGCCCATTATAGCGCCCGATTACCCAAACACAGCCACACCCACAAACACAGACACAAGTAGGAAGAAGTTGGGTATGCCACAGACATTTAGTAGCAGACATTAATAAAACCAGCAGTTAACACATCCATAAGTATGTATGAATTTTACATTTACGTGCACATTTCGATGGGGATTAGCAGGTATTTACAAGTATGTAGCATGTAAGCTTTGTGTGTAGATGTAACGTAAATGAAATTCCAAACGCAATTACAAATATCGCAAACTGAAAATAACTGCAAGGATATAGCAATAAGCTACTTGCAGGCATACGAATGGCAATGGGAGTGTAGTATGCGGATTTGTATTCGCAAGAGAAGACATTTTAATATATTTATGTAAGTAAAATACACATGCTTACATAAATACGTGTGTTTGTAGCTGTTTGCCGAGGAGTCTGCATAAACAAATATAAAATATAAAATGGAAAACTTTTCGAAGCGTATAAAGGTGCCACCGTAGCTCCTGTTGCCCTGGTGCTGCTATTTTTGCTGCTTTTGCTGCTGATTTTCATTGCTGATGGCGGTGCTGATGGAAATTGTTGTGGCAGCCAGCCAGAAAGACAGACAGACACGTAGACAAGTAGAAGTTATGTGGCTTACATGTACTATGTACCCCTGCAGCAATACGCGCGCACGTTTTTCTTTACGTGTATGTAAATTCACGTTCACAAGAATATGGGCACGTGCGCGAAATCATCGGAAACTGCCGGCAAAGCAATGCCAACGCGTTGAAAAGTCGACGCTTCAACAAAACAAAGTTGAATTAAGTTGCGCAACGGAGAAGATGATATATGAAAAATCTGCGATAGCTGCGCGAAACAACATAGTTGCAAGAAGAATGAAAATAAAAAGTGAAAATTACATATATACAAAGCTGGAAGGGCGGTAGGAGAGGAAATGTGCACGTGTGGTGAAGACATGTAAATATGTTATCATGCGTGTGAGTGGAAAGTGCTGATGTGATCCTTGAATTAGCGTTCACGGAAGATTATGCAAACATGAACATTTGTTTTTAACTGAATTCTAGAAGACAAGCTTCGCACTTCGAATAAACTTCTTTCAGCCTAAATGTAGGCAAGCAATGAATATGAGCTAGCACAGAGTTTTGGCACTAAACCTGCTGTCGTTGCAAGGTGACAGTTATTACCATTACCACTACGATTACCATTACTATTACTATTACTATTACCACTACTATTAGCTTTACCATAAACATAACTATTACCACTACCATTATCGTTACCATTACCATTACGATAACCATTACCATTGCTAATACCATTGACAATACCATCACCATTACCATTACCATTACTAATACCATTACAATTACCATTCCCAATACCACTACAACTATCGTTACCATTACTATTACCGTAACGACTGCCATTACCTCTATCATTACCATTACCATTATCACTCCCATTGCCCTAACAATTCCAGCAGACCAGTCAAGGTTATACTGAGCCATCCGTCTTACGACCTTTTTACAGAAAACCATGGAAAAAATCGTGCAAATCAATATAAGAGATAGTTTTGTTGCCTAAAACCTTTGTATAATATTTAGTAGGTAGCCCAGGCACATCTACCGACCACGCTCTTCAGATCAGCGTCTCACAAGGAAAATTGAAAACCAAAGATGTGTCCGTAGACTGATTCGCGAACGTAGAGTGTGCTCTCGATAATACATACCACTCTCTTATTGGCAACTGCGTCCAGAGCAAAGGGCTGGACGTCATTGGATAGCAAAAGTCCTTAAATCCATAACCATTACATCCTCTCTAGGACAGGAAAGAGTCAGATGCATAACTGCGAAATTATGCTCACAGGGTGGAGCGATCTTCCCGCTATTATAGTCCATCGTAGTACACGAACTAGTATGCCCTTTGTGTGACAATACCTTCGTTGCAGAAGACAATGTCATTCCAATCAGAAGTAGGTTTGAAGGTAGGTACTATCTGAAAACACCTGCATAGGGCAAAATGTTCAGCAGTCGCAAAATGGCGCAAACAAAATGAGCTCAATAGCAAGCCTTAGAAGATTGGATTATTAGGATATGGTTTACTTTTGAACCTGCAGAGATTCTAGTGGGGAGAAACTCGAGCAGCAGACCTACGTACATGCTAGTGCAATGAGAACAATACCTACCGCGACTCTCGAGACGCTTTTAAACCTGTCTCCTCTACACAATCAAATGGAACCAACTGGCACAAGGAACGACCAAGGTGTCGGAGCAAAGATCAAAGCGGGTTAAAAGTAAGCCCCAAGAAAATAACTTTCTCCATAAAAAGAGGCTAGTTACTATAACCAAGGTTAAGAAATCCACTTCTCTAAAGTAGTCAAATATCTGGGAATTATTCTTGAAGACAAGCTCTCATGGAATCTGTCGCTATTTGGAACTGGCGAAAGCTAACAGAGAAGAACTGGAGCATCGGAACCAATTTGGTATGATGGAAGTATGATACCATTACAACACCCATCCAATCCGTCCGGGGGAAGAAGGCAAAAGTCAAAGGCTAGCCTGCGTGAGCATAACTGGAGCGATGAGAATAACACCAAGCGTGACTCTTGAGGCAGATTTTTATTAAAAAAAAATTAATAGCAGGGGGCAATGTGGAGGCTTAGAAACTTAGAAACCCATCCACTTTCAGCGGTATAGAAGAAGGGGAATTACTGTGCATTGGTTTTGTGGACCTGTGCTTTCCAAAGTAACTTCAATATATTTTTTCCTAAACAGAACCAAATGGCGCATGGAACGGTCTTAACCGCGGAAGAATTATCACAATAATCATATCTAGTCTAATCTACTATAATCAAATCTAGTCTAATCTCATATAATCTAATCTAATCTAACCTAATCTAATCTTATCTATTCTAGCCTTACCTAATCTAATCTAATCTAATCTAGTCTAATCTAATCTTATCTAATCTAGCCTTACCTAATCTAATATAATCTAATCCAATCTTATCCAAACTAATCTAGTCTAATCTAATCTAATCTAACCTAATCTAATCCAATATAGTCTAATTTAGTCTAATCTAATCTAATCTAATCTAGTCTAGTCTAGTCCATTCTAATCTAATCTAATCTAATGGCGTTTTCTTTTTTACAAAAATTTTTGCCTTTTTGTTGCCCTCTCCTTAGTATTTGTGTGAAGAGGGCACTGAGAAGGCAACATTTTTCGGTAGAAAAGAAAACTCCATAATCTAGTATAATCAAATCGAATCTAATCTTATATAATTTAGTCTAATCTAATCTAACCTAATCTAATCTAATCTAATCTAACCATTATCATTATCGCAAGCGGTTTTTTCTTGCAATTTTTACATCAGTGCAGTCCGTAGCAGCTGATGCCTTGCGTTGTTGCTACTTATGTAAGTATATTGCTGGTAAGTATAACTACAGTTTGTTGTTGTTTTTTTAATTCTTCTGCTTGTACTTTTGACGTGCTAATCATGCTAATATTCCTTACTCATACAAACTTTGGTTTTTACTGAAATCTGTAGCTTACTCTGATGATATTGTGCCAGTCGCGCTCATGTACTTCTATCACCAGTACTGCGTGTTTACTGCTTTCCACTTTGATAACTTTGCTAACACATTTTCACGCACATTATGACGGAATATTGCTTCTCATAACTGGGAAAACTAATTACTTCGCCGTCAGCGATGATACACGTCTTCCTCATGAGGCTGATAGAACAGTTCTGAGCCATCCCAACATGAACAGGAAAAATTCCAGGAATAAGGTGGCGTTAAACGGTACAATTTTATATGCCGCGAAAGATTAAATAACCCTATGCAGATGACATGAAGGCTATACTAAATATTGAGTTTTGACTATTTTCAATATTTTTGTTTTTAAGGAAACATAGGTACATATTTTGATAAAGAGCGCAGTTAGATAAGCTCGTAACTTTTAACATTTTTAATGCAGCATATTTGAACGCAACACTGTTCCTATCAACAATGTTTTGTTAATAGACTACTGTCAAGGTCTGAGAAAGCTGCGCCATTTACACTAAATGTATCGAGCTGCTAGTTCCCGCTCAGCTTGAGAAATTAAGCCCTTTTCTGGTGAACATGCATGCAAATGAATTCAATTTGTGTTACTCATACGCCCCGTTGCACAAATATCCTACTTTATTTTTATAACCGAGCGCACTTGTGCACAAGGGTATTATAACTTTGTTTTTTATACCTTTGATGAACATGAAATTGTATTATAACTTTGGTCCGGTGTTTGAAAGTACCAGAAGAAGAGGAGAACAGGAGATAGCCCCATAAAAAGTTATACCAAACTGATCAGGTCGACGAGCTGAGTCGATTTAGCCATGTCGGTCTGTATGTCGGTCTGTCTGTGTGAACGCAAACTAGTCCCTCTATTTTCGAAACATCCGACTGAAATTTGGTACACGGATGTTTTTTATACGACATCATTTGCCGGAACCGAAAAAATCGGAACACTAAAACATATAGCTCCAACACAACTGATTGTTCAGATTTAATGTTTTGCTTTACATACATACAAAGCCCACTGAGAAACCCCCAATATCGGTTCTCTATAAGGTATATCTTCCATAGCACAGATTGAGTTGTTTTTGCCATAAAATTCGGTTGAGAAAATACGATTTTTAAAGTGAAACTTCTTAGGCGGTGGTGTTGCAAATGGAGTGTGAAATTTTTAAAACTGATTTCGTTACATGAGTAAGAAGGAAGATATAGCATAGAGAAGGGGAAAAAGAGAAAGAAAGCGACGTATATTCAAAGATACAAAGTGTGTAGATATGTCAGCACATAGAATTCAAGCCAAGTCAAATTAAAAGGATATTTCTTTTGTTTTATTCGCTGTTCTCGTCGCTATGCCGGCCACTCCATTATGCTTAGGTAAGACAACCAATAAACGCAGTATTGCAGCCATACATAAATTAAATTCATAAAGAGTCTTTAGCCACCTTTACAGATTATCGCCCCGTGAATGTCGTATTTTTAGTTCAATCACGCAGCATCGCAAACGAAAATCTTCAGCTGCTTTCCCTCTTCTTACTACGACAAATACGTCTCACTTCGCTCTTCAGCTCCCTATATCTGTCCCACATGGCTCGCGTTGCGCCCGATCGCAGCGTGACCTTGCAGACGGTATCTTTTTTCACTACAGCTTCGTGACATTCCTCATCGCCCCAGTAGTTCTTTAGAGGAGGTACTTAATGAGTTGAAAATGTGGTTCCGCTGCTCGCAAATGTCGGTTTGTTGAAGAGTGCTCTCTGAGAGCAGGTGTGAGCGTCAAGTGGCGAATAAATTGGTCGTCTAGTGTGATTGCAGCTTTTCGACGTTGAGCTTTCCCTGCATTGTGGGACGAACTTTTTTTGCTGCACAGAAGCGGATTCGTATCTTGGCTGCAACAAAATAGTGGTCCGAATCGATTTTTGGCGCTCGGAGTATGCGTACGTCTAAAACACTGGAAGCGTGCTTTCCGATCTCGTTTTTCGATCTGGAGACAGCCACGTAGCTTGATGAATCTTTTTACGCTTGATCCTAGTACTGCAGACTGCCAAGTTTCGGGCCCGGCGCAGTCGATCAGCATCAGTCCGTTATCGGACTTTTCGTCGTGGAGGCTGAATTTTCCGACGTTGGGGCCAAAGATCACTTCCTTGCTCACTCTGGCATTAAAATCGCCAAGCAAAATTTTATATCATGACGGTGGCAGCCGCACATATGTTCGCTCCAAATGCTCACAGAAGAGATCCTTGGATGTCTCGTTCTTCTCTTTTATCGGAGCGGTGGCGCAAATGAGCGAGATGTTGGCGACTGTCGCTTTGATGCGGAATGTGGCTAGACGCTCAACGGGGTCTCACGCCGGGTATTAAACTTACCGAATGCCCATTCACCAGCTCAAAATCAGACATATGCTAATAATACAGTTCAACAATTTTAAAATTTGTTTTGCAACAGAATAACCCTGGTATAATTTTAAAAGAAGACATCACACAGACCATTTTCGCGGCACAAAGTTATGGTCCATTACTTTTGAGTTTTTTTTTTTTGAACTCACAACCTATTCCCCATCACGAGGTCCATTGCCTTGAGGATTGCAAATACCGCGCCTTGTTATACCGAGGCATATTGCCGCAGATAGAGGTGGAGATGGTCCGCTATAACTTCGATATAGAATCCGGGGGGCTGTACATCCATATGTGTGTATGTATGTCACCAACCGCTGTTGCAGTGTAACAATTTTCCCTAAAAGCTACCATTTGACGTGATTTATACTTTTTAATTATCTGCAGAGTAATAAACGTGCGCTTGCGACACCAAAATTAACTACCAACAGCAAAGCAAGCAAACCAGAAGAGGGTGACGACAACAATAATTTGCCATTGAGTAGGTGGTATGTGTGTGCATAAGTAGCACAACAGAAACCAACCACGAATTTGGGCTTTGTACACAATGTAGCTGTTGTTGTTGTTATTGTTGTTGTTGTTGTTGTAGTTGTCATTATCAGAGTATGCCACTTATGAAGCACAAATATTTACCTAAAAACCCACAAAACTAACGGCCGAACAAATTTAATCTCATTTAAAGTGTCGCCAAGTAAACCGAACTGAAAGAGAATGTCTAAAGAATGCTGAGCGAAAAAAAATCATAAGGAAAAAAATTAAAAAAAAAATTTAAAACAAATTAAAAAAGTGCACAAAATATAATGAGCGAGTACAAAAGTGCAAATGCCAACAATTAAAAGTGGCAACACTACTTATCTATTTATGTGTGTATGTGTAGGTTTGTGTATGTATGAGAGTATTGTGGCAGCCACAATGACAGCGTACAACAAAAACAATTGACCGCAATTACAAGCAATGTAGCTGGTCAACGAACATAGTCAAGTGACATTAATGTCACACGCTGCAACAATAACAACGAAGCATCATTAAGCAAAAACAAAAGCAAAAAAAAACAAACAGCAGTAAGAAGAAAAGCAGCTCCCTCAAGGGGTGGCAAAAAAAATTAATAAAAAAGCGCATGCTCGTGGGTGTATTTGTGCTGTTGTTTGTGTGCGTGTGTTTGCTTTTGTTTTTATTAGCGCTGGCAAAGACACTCTTGTGCCACATTAATTTCGCCTGTGGCAACACATTTGGTGCACATTTCACTTTTGCCCCACTCGCCATTTGAACATCTTTTTTAATGCTGTTTTTTTTTTACTACTAAATTTTTGTGGGTTGCCTTTCTGGCTTTTATTTTGTATGTTAACACCATTTTTGCTGCATCGCATTATGTCGCTGCACTCGCCGCCAAATTGCATCATCAACGACGATTCCGTCCGCCGCTTTGCTTGAATTTAGCCTTTCTTTCGCATTTAGTGATTTTCGTCGTCGTTTCGTTGGCTATTGCAATAAAAAAAAACAATAACAACTGGCCGCGCATGTTAAACGTTTTAAGCAGCATTTTATTTAGCACATTTTAAAACGTTTCAGCTCATAGTCACCCGCGCTGTGCCGCCTTCTCTCTCACTCTCTCTCTCTCTCTTTCGCTCTTTTTAAGCTAGTGTTGACTGAAGCCAGCAAAACGCATTATGTTGGTGCCAAAAGATAAAAAGAAGAAGCAGAATTTTGAAAGAAAGCGACTGCCAACTATGTGATAGTAAAAACACTTGAAGCGTTATGGCACGAAAATCCCGTTATAATGCGTTATAATTCATGGGGTTAAAAATGCATTTTTTTTCCTAGTTGTTTAAAAAGATTGCTCGTTAACAAAAAGCTATAAAGGAAAACGAAAAATTCATATAAAAACACGCACAAGAAATGAAAACGAAATTTCCTTCTATCAAAATTTCTTTAATCCGTTTGCGGCTCTCAGGGAAAGGATGCTCATATAATTATTTCTTCAAGAAAATTTACGACAATGCACTGTGGTCCCAATGCCTGTTTTTCTGGCCAAAACTAATTACGGCTAAATAAGTAGATGATTTTAACAAATATGAATTTTTTAGTGATTGGCATAAATTTCTCACATTTTTGTAAAAAAAAAATAACCCTTGACGACCGAGCGGTCTAAAGGGGTCACATTTTAATTTGTAGTTTAATTATAAAAGTTTGAATGCATTTTTTTCAAATCTTAGTATGAAGAAAGAAAAAATGTCACTTAGTTATAAAAACTATTTATACAGTGGCTATTTTGGAAAACTGTTGCCAAATTGTACTAATTTCAATTTAAAACCTGAAAAGTCTTAATTTCTTAATTTGTGTACTGAAAAGGTAAGAGGTAATGGTAAGAGGTAAGTAATTCACTACTGACATTACCCAGAATACTTACAAAAAAAGCCCTCTTTCCTAGAAAACGCAAAAAATCGCAACACAAAATATGGTGACGTAAGCTCACACGATATACTACTTTCATCCTTGTATAACTGTACTTTTGCCAAACCTTTCCAAAATTTCGTAGGCTTATGTATGTAAAGTTAAGATTTACGAAAAATCTTATAATTTATTAGGTACCAAAAAAATATGAAATTTTATCACCATAACAAAATCGCAATATTTATTTATCACGCATTTTTGATATCTACTCACTCGCAGCTTTAGCCTTCACACCAAATTTTTTTAGGAATGTGTTCTAATATCTAAATAACACCAATTAAAATTTACGCTTTATGTCTCACACTCAATGGAATTTTTAATAGTACAAAAATTAGTAGACTTTGACTGCTGTTTGTTTACTATATAACGGCTTTTTACAAAAACAAAGTTAGCCATTCTATGTTTTACAGTATTATCTGAAAAGTGGCATCACAAAAAAGGTGTTTTTAACACATGTAAAAAATTAGTTTTGCCGACAAAAACGGGCATTGGGACCATAGTGCAACGGTAAAGTACTTTTTCAAGCAACAGAAATAAAGAAAAATATTTCTGGCGATTTTTCTTGAGAGCTGGGCTCATGGCTCTGGGTTTTAATAACTAAGCGACTTTCCATTTTACGTACAGTAACGGTCATATCATTAGCACCTAAATTCAAAATGATATTGTTGGCCTCTTAGGTTATTTGTTTATTTTTGAGAATTTTCAATTAAAATAAATTTCAACTCAAAACAAATCAACAAATTTTCAGCCAAATTTCAAACTTTTTCTCAGAAGTGTTAGAATTTTTGTCAGTATACAGCTTTATACTCCATTCAATTTTAGTACAATAATGTGCAAGTTTCAAGAGGCTAAAAATTAAAGTTGATTTTTTAGAATTTTTTGCCGAAGGTGTTGCGGTTTTCTTCCATATAAAAATGAAATCTATATAACGAATTATGTTATATAGAGGCATATGCGACAAAAAATTCTAAAATCAGCGTCAATTTTAAGAAATCAAATTTTAACGGTTAAATTATAATTTTTATTATAAAGATCATAACCGTTACGGTCACTGCTTTTTTTTAGTTTTCTGCAAACTATTAAACTTGAGTTTATATGAAAATTCTTAAAACTAAACAAATAAATATAAGTGGCAAACAATATCATTTTTATGATTTAGGTGCTAATGATATGATCGATACCGTATGTATGAACACTGGGGTGGCTATAACGTACCGATTTAGGTACAGAAAAATTTGAAGTTGGGAATGAAAATAAGCATGAAAAATTTTAGAATGATATCCGAGGACTCCAAAGTCGACCATAACTTTCTGAATTTTAACATTTTGGGACAATAAAACAAAAAATACAACTTCATTTCCAACCAACTTTTTTTAAGTATGACACTCGAAATTTATTCCAAATGGCAACTCTAAAGCTCTGGTGTAAGTAAAATTATTGACATACATATGTATACAGCCACAGTATACAGTAATCCAACTAAGCAAAACAAAAAATGTAAATATGCTTATTTGACAATTGTTTTAATTGTATTGGTTGATATTTTTTCAAAAGTTGTCATTTGCGTTAACCCAAATGAAATTCATTTTTATTATTTTCTTGTGAAAAATATTTTCAACTTTCCTAAAATAAAATAAATTGAAAAACCAAATGCCAAGCAATTTG
>JAPVRG010127613.1:0-10909 GCA_029783565.1 Rhagoletis cerasi | reverse complement strand
AGATGGAGATCGAGAAGAACATAAAGATGATGAAAATAAAAGTGAGAGAGTGAAATAACTTATCAGAGAACGTGAAAATAAACGTTGAACAATAACTGATATCTAGCAACGTAATAAATTAACGGCGAAATAAAAACATTTCTCATCTAATAACTGTTATGGAGCAACGTTTTTGCGATAAAGCTTATAACTGTTAAGTCACTCACTTTATAAAATATTTTTCAAATGTCGAGTTTTCCGAGGTATCCAAGTTCAAGAGAATGTTAATGTTAATTTTTTTACTTTATAGTTTATATTATAGTTTTTCACTTCTTTATTTACTTTAAATATTTTCATCTCTTAAATTTTATCCTCAGTTTATATAATTTCATCATTAAATATTTGTTGAAGTTTTTTATTCATATTTTACCTTGTTCACTCGCTCATTTCACACATTTCTTTGTCTTTTGCATTCTGTTTAGTCTAGGTATTATTTTAGTGATGAAACATTTTCTAATTTCGCATAGTCTTTTGCACCCAAAATTTACAATGGAATGCTTTCTTTCTTGATGTAATAATTGTTCTCATATGTATACATACATACGTATGTATGTAGCAATCACTAGGAACTAATTGCATTGACAGGCTTCAGACTCGTACCTCCGGCAGGATTGCATTCCAACATTCGTTGTCGACGACAATTAAATGCCATATTGGCTAAGGCCTCAGCGGCGTCCATTTCTAATTGTGTAGGGCAGGAATTGGCTGATTGACGCTGCAGTATGCTTGAGTTGGCTGGTATTATGGTAACGCGGCGCAGTTGTTTCGTGCGTTGCTTACGTTCCAATTTACCACTGAAAAGGAAATGAAATTGGTTATACAAAATGTATGTACATACATATGTATTCGTTTCCGAAAGCTTACGTTCTGCCATTCCATTCGATAAAATAATTGTTCTTATCGGGCGTAAAGCGTGCTGCACTCTCCAACCATTTTGTTAAAGCTGTATTATCACCACTGCGTACATCAGTTTTGCTTAACTCATCAGAGTTACTGTGTGTGGGGATAGACTGTTGTGCCGTTCCGGCTGCTGCATGCGCATCGCGTGTATCCCGCAAATACTTTTCCATCATTTTCTGTTTGTACTTTGCGTTATTAGCGGTTGATATGGGTTTTTCCGTAGCATGTTGTTTGGCGCCACTCATCCGTTGTTGGCATGCATTTGTGTTATGGTCAAGGATACTGTTTGCTGTTGGCTCATGGGCGGTAATAAACGTATTTGTTATTGTATTTAGTTTATCAAAAATTTGATTTTTTAAAAAGCAGTTCATTTTAGGCTTGCTCCTGTCAATAGTATCATAACAACAACCGCCGCCTGAAGAGCTCGCAGTTCCCTCAGTGCCACTAGAAATACCATCTTCACGCGTCGCATATTCCTCCTGATCCCGTTCCAATTCATCCTCTCCCCAAATGCTATCCTCCGAGGATATACTAAATTGTTCCACGTTGCCACGCGCATTCGTATTGTAATGCTTAATGAGATGACCCCAAGATCTTTTGCTACGCTCACGTTCAGAGTTCTTCAGCTTTCGTCGCCAATTGGCAAACCAATTACAAATTTGTGTGTACGTTAGACCGGTTTCATTGGCCAAACGTTTCTTTTCATCACGACTTGGATATGGGTTTTCACGTTTCCGCACAAGCCAATCTTTAAGCATGCGCTTTATCTCGGGTGTAAAAAGTCGCTTCACAAGGCGCGTTTGATGGAGGTCGTCCTCTGGAGGCCAGGCACGTCTGAAAAATGTATTTTATTAATAATTTTATTGATTAATTAGTAATTATTGTTGTTTTAACAGAAAAGAAAAACTTTATAGGGTATGCTGCTGGAGGGACAGATCCTTGAAGCTGAATCGTTCTGTATACGTAGACCGACTGTCGTAGGATTGTACCTTACTGCACGTCTATACCTGCTATGGGCACTGGGCATTTCATCGCATACCATTTCAGTGCGAACTTGTTTAAACGTTTTACAAATGTTGCGAAAATTGTTTTTCTTTTTTGCTTGGTTGTGCTTTCACAACGTTTCTGCGAATAACAGCTTTTCTTTCTTACTCGGGATCAAAATACATAAATATGAAAAATTAGTTGTTAAAGTCAAAGTGTGGTATGCGATATCTCTTATTTTATATCGTATACATTCTGCGATCAACGTTTTACTTAAGCGATGTATCTCTTACGATGTTTCGTATGCGATCGCCCATAGCAGGTACAGACGGCCAGTTAGTGATTCGTGCAGAATAGTAAAAAATACTTTTTCTCTATCGATCCAGTTTTGGTTTTCAAAAACTTTCCCATTCGATTTGGCCAAGGCCTTGGATTTGGTTTTCGGTCTGCTGCCAATCGTACGTATACATTTCAATTGATTTGTAGTGTAAGTCAGATTAATAACGAAAACAAAATTGAATCGAAACTCGGGTTCGTCGTCGAAGTCTTCAGAAATTATTTAAAACATTTGTTTCAAGTCCCTTTAATTACGCGCTTTATGCCAAAAATCACTTTTACAGCAGTTTCAAGCGCAGCATTTTGTGAATTTGTGTTGTAAAAAGCAAGCAATAGTAATTAATCTTTATTTTTATACACATATAAATACATACATTTGTCAGTTAAAACGCAGTTAAGCATACAATCAACCAGTTAGAACAAAACAGCAGGCAGTCAATATAGTAATTTCATGTTAGCTAACAGCACAACTATAACAAAAACAAAAACGATTATTAGCAATTTGCATAAAATTTAAATACTAAAATTATTAATTAGAATGCATTGCAGCCAATGTAAACTTCTTAACACGTCGGCATTGTGTACTCACATACACACACGCACCTGCTATGTCGACGATTACGCTGTGGACGACCCGTCATGAATTTCTCCATCGCGAAAAGCGAATGCAACTAAGGTTTTACTATTTATAGAAGATAGAAAAAGATTTATTTTATTTGTGACAAGAATTTTATTAAATAAAATTTGGCTTTGTTTTCGGGTACGCCACGCTTTACTTAATTAAGCACATTTTTTATGCCCGAGCGTTCTTGTGTACGCGGATTTTATAACTTTGTTCGCCAAACGGTTGTTTGTAACAGCGTAAAGGAATCGAAATAGATATAGACAGATATGTATATACCAACATGCTCAGAACGAAAAGTGAAATCGATTAAGCCATGGTTGTCTGTCCATCCGTGTACACGATAACTCGAGCAAAAATTGAGATATTTCAACGAAATTTAGTGCTTGGGTCGGGTTGGTATTGAAAATGGGTGAAATCGGGCGGTAACCACGCCCACCTCCCATATAACGGTATTTTGGAAAAATTCATATTTACCAACCGGACCTAAATTTACAGAAAAATTTTTGGAGTTGATTGTTAAGCAAAATTTACGGGCCAGCAAGTCCATTTGAAGATTGGCAGCCTCTCCTGCAGGCGATGAAAGTGGTACGGAAAGGTGGTACCTCAAGGGTGGTGCCATACTAATTTGGTTTAGTTATGATAATTTTTGTATGAGAATTGAAGTCGCTTGTTTTTTTTGGTTGTCTTTAAAAGAAGTCGTTTTTCAAAATGTGACCTAAATGATTCCGAAGAAAAATGTGCTACTCAAGTAAAGCGGGGTGTATTTTTTGCACCATCAAGTTATGCGTAAATGATTATTATTATACACAGAACATGTATGTATGTTGACTTCGGCATGGGTTAAACGTTAAACGATGTTTTGTACTTATTTTTCAATGCAATTTTCAACAAGGGGCCTCTACTTCAATTCCATAAACAAAAAAATCTATCTCTTCAGATGTTTTATATATATTAATCAAATGTTTTAAAGTTGCATATTGCAATGCCTAAATTTTGCACTTATTTTTCTTTCACATATTTTGGACTTGAGTTACTCTATCAAATACATACATATGCACATACAGTATCGGACATATCATTTGCAACAAATTTCAAAATGATATTATTTGCAGCTTATGTTTATTTATTTATTTTTAAGAATTTTCATTTAAAATACAGTGCGATCTATAACAGAAACCACAGAAATAAAAATTTAAAAAATTGCACGAAGTTTAAAAAAATGAATCAAACTTAAAAAACAATTTTTTTTCAGAATCTTTAGAAAATTTTCGAGTATGCAGTTTTATAGCCCATTCAATTTTAGTAAAATAAAGTTCAAGTTTCAAGTCACTAAAGATTACCGTCGATTTTTTAGAATTTTTTTCGACAACAAAAATCTAAAAAATAAACGGTAATCTTTAGTGACTTTTATGCTAAAATTGAATGGGCTACAAAACTCCATACTAGAAAGTTTCCTAAAAATTCTGAATAAATAGTTTGAAATTTTGATGACAATTTTTGAAGATTGATTAATTTTTGTGAACTTCGTGCAATTTTTTAAATTTTAATTTCTGTGGTTTCTGTTATAGATCGCACTATATTTTAAATGAAATTTCTTAAAAATAAATAAAAAACATAAGTTGCAAATAATATCATTTTGAAATTTGTTGCAAATGATACATATGGCCGATACTTTACGTACATATATTAATGCGAAAAGATTCACTTTCAAAATATTGCGTGGGCGTCGAGGTATTTACCAAGTATTTATTTTTCATGTTTTTAGTCGTTTTATTGTCGCACACAAAATGTGTTTTCATGTTTTTTCAAAAACAGTGGCGATAATGCCAAGTAAGGACCAAACAAAAAATGAAAAAAAAAAAAAACAAATTAACGGAGAGCGTGCGCTCTCAGTGAGTAGGGAAAAGTTGAAAACCACCTTTTGATTTTCTCAAAACAGCTCATTGCAAAAAATGTACAAATGTATGTAGATTTCCTCGCAGAGAAAAACATGAGGCAGTTTAGATATATATGTATGTATGTACATTAGGGTGGTCCTTAAATGTATTAAGCACATTTTTACATCAGATTTCCCAAACCTTAACCCCTACATCGATGCTAATATAGTCAAAGATATCACACATAAATGTTGGTCCCGATCGGAGACCATTAAGGCGTGTCGCACAGGAGTCAAAGTTCAGATTCCTCTATGGAGACTCAAAAAATTAAACTTAATTTTTTTTTCATCTAATACCCAAGATCGATGCTAATGTAGACGCAGATATGACATATAAATTTTGGTTCCGATTGGAGACCGTTTACGCGTGTCGCGCAGGGGTCAAAGTTCAGATTCATTGTATATAGTAGTCTAAACATAGGAATCTGAACTTCGACCCCTGTGCGACACGCGTAAACGGTCTCCGATCAGGACCAAAATTTATATGTGATATCTGCGCCTGCAGTAGTATCGATTTTGGGTATTAGATGAAAAAAAAAATATATTTAAATTTTTTGAGTCTCCATAGTGGAATCTGAACTTTGACCCCTTTGCGACACGCGTAAACGGTCTCCGATCGGGACTAAAATTTATATGTGATATTTTTGATCGTGGTATTACCGATTGAGGGGGTGAGACTTAAAATTTCATTTTAAGGACCACCCTAATGTACATACAATATATAAGTAGTATATGCAAATCCACCTACATACATATGCAGTGTACATGTTTGAAGGCCTTGAGTATATGCATATAAGAGTTTTTTCACATTACCACTAGTTTTTATATTTCTTGTATGAAAATATTACTTAAAGTATTTGCAAATATTTATTTTGAGCTCTTCTGATTTGGTATCTGAACGACTCATACAAATGAATAATAGTTTATTGACTTTTTCATGTGTAAAATAATCACTTAAAATTAGCACTGACGAGTACATAACAAAAATATTTCCGATGATGAACTTCCTCATTGGCACAATAGATTAAAAACTAAATGTGTGCTGAAGGCATTGAGAAAGAACGAAAAAAGACAACGCTAGCAACTAGCAGCTAGCAGCAAACAAAAAACAGCCTTCATGTTTTCATGTTTTTTGTGCGTTAGCTCATTGAATTGAATGTAACACGGAAATTATATAATATATTTGTATTTGCAGCAGTTTTTTTACCTGCTTAGCTTATTTCTTTTGTATTAAATATTATAGTATTCCAGTGCTGCTTAAACAATTTCTCAAAGATTACATAATCTCCAAAATTTATACAACAAACATCACAAATAACAAGTGAATATTCAAAAAAAAATTTAATGTTCCTTAAAACTATACATTAATTCTTTGATTTTTTCAACCACTTTTGCATTGTCTTGCCACAATTTTTGCACTTTTCTATTAAAAAAGTTAAAAAAAAACACCCACCTCTTTCTTAAAAAAAAACTTGTACAGAACCTATATTTATATGTATGTATGTTTCTATTTTCACCAGCGTTTCGCTTGAACAACAGCCGCAGACTATTTGCTATTGATTTTTCTCGACACTCACTGATCATCACCCAACGGTGGAAAGTCATTTTCATTCCGTTTTCGCGTTGTTTTCCTGAATTTGATTTTGAATTTTGTTCAAACATTTTTAACTTAAGAGAAAAATCTTCAGTTGCACAATTAATAGATCGTTTATTTGAGCACTATCACTTTTGCTTTGTTGTCGTTATTGTTGCTTTTTGCTTCGACAATGCGAGTGTAGATCATTAGGCGCCTCAAATTGTTTTAGCTTGTGCACCCTACAGCCGATTCTAAGGTCTGTGGCATACCTCTGTTTTAATTATCTATCTATCTAACACCAAGGGCCGACTAATGAGATCTCACGGATCAGTTAAACTAACCTAATCTAAAGCTGCCTTTATTCTCACACTCCATGTGTCTCCGATTCCAAAAAATGTTTTACAAACCGCTTTCCTTGTGTGTTATTTATAATTTTATAGGTACATTAGGTTGTTCCAAAGCATATCTTAGAACTTTTTGTCGGTATGCTTATATTATTAATATTTTTTGCTCTAAATATAATCCTGTAAGCAGGCCCGTCGAGAGGGAGGGGGAAAGGGGGAAATCCCCCCGGGCCCGGGCTTTTTAAGGGGCCCAGAAATATCAGAACCATAACTTCTTATTATTTTTTTACAATTCCACTTTGAAAAAAAAAACAATGGGCATGCTTTCAATAACTTTGAAAGTGTGACCATGGCCAATTTGTTCGTAACTTAAATCTGAAAGTAAGCTATATTTTTGATATAACTGTTGAAATAATCATACACATAATAAATGCTGCACGATTTTTTCCTTTGCATGGTTTTCTTAATTGAAGTTATTAAACAGTTTTCCATTCAAATTGAGTGACCGGTTCATTTACACGTATTTTTAGTGAAAGAGATAAAATTAAATTTTGGGAATAAATTGTTTTTTCGAGCCAGCATCTTGTGAGAGTAGTATAAATCAAAAGTAAGTAAATATACATATTGAGTCGCATGCATTAAACCTAAGCAAAGGCTGATCTAGGTGTGCGATATCATCACTACCGCCCGCGACAAAAGATAGCACATCAATATTTTTACCGGTTTTGACTACTTTTCCTTTCCTATTTTTAAAGTTCATTAATTTTTTTTTAAAGTTCCGTTCCTTATCTAACAAAAACCATATAAAATTTAATTTTAAAAATTGGACAAACTTTTCATCTTAATTCAAAGTATTTTAATTAGAATTTCTAAATTAACGTTTGGTATGCAGTTTTATAGCTTATTAAAATCTAGTACAATAAAATTACAGCTTGAAGTTGCTAAAAAATCGCTTTGATTTTTGATAATTTCTTTTCTGTTGGTGTTATGCACTCTTTTCCATATAAAACATTACTTTGTATGGAAGAAAATGCGTGATACCGTCAGCAAAAAAATTTTAGCAACTTCAAACTTGCACTTTATTGCACTAGAATTTAATAAACTATAAAACTGCTTACCAAAAATTAAAATGCTTGGAATTGAGATGAAAAGTGTGTGGAATTTTTATAATTTTTGTAAAAAGTCTGAAATTTGGATTTGTGTGGTATTTGTTAGATAAAAAGCTATACTTTTATACAAAATTAATAAAAACTTAACAAACAAAAGATAAATAGTCAAAAAAAGTCATGTCGAAGAGGTAAGTAGAAATGTTTGTTTTCCTACAAATACGAAACTCTCAATATATGAATTTATTTTAAAAACAAATTCAGTTTTTTACTTTTTCACTTATTTTTTCTCAACTCATCGCCATGAGGTAGAATCCACCAGACAAACTGAATTTTTATTTATACGCAGATTTTGTCTTCGGAAAACTACGTAAAAATTTAATTTATTAAAGATTTTGAAATTTGCCATTTTTTGATATTTAACAGCTTCTTTTTTTTAATTAGACGTGCTAGAAAAATTTTGCTAATGTACTTGAAATCAGCATCAAACAAATATTTAGCTTAGTTGGTAAATTTGATTAAAAAAATTAGATAAAAAAATTTTTTTTTGGAGGTAAGGGGGCCCGACACATATTTAGTACCGGGCCCGGATTTTCTCTCGACGGCCCTGCCTGTAAGATGATGAGTATCCTTGCCGATCTGAAGTAAAAGTACCGATTAAAAAGTTGTACTTGCCGTGCGCCATGTAGAATTTGAACATGTGTGGTACTTCTAGAGCTCAATTGTAGGAATTCTTCGTTGTTAGTTTGCCAGGAATGATTGGTTAGAAAGCCTGCTCTTATCGATAGTTAACTAAGTGCTCACAGAGTGGAAGATTTCTCTAAAAAATCCAAACATCCCTTTATGAAGGCGGTGCCTAAGCTGTCCAGGTCCTCGAACAAATAATTCCTTAGAAATATGTAGCGCTTTCTTCGTATCGCGAGACCTACGCACAGGAAGTGCTTAATGGAATCTACTTCTCGCTCGTCTTTACAACTTATACAGAAATTGTTACAAGAATCTCCAACCCTGACAGCCTTGTGGCCAATAGGTCGGTGTCCCTCTAGTATACCTATAAGAAGCTCGCTGACGAAAGCGATCGCGAGGCTCTGGGTGGGTCCAGATAAGTTCACCTGCTGTTAGTATCTACTCTAGACTTTTCTTTAGCTTTGTGATCAGGATTCTCAGAGAGGGTTTTATGCCTGGACTGTCGTCCGCTTCCCAATTTCTTGACAATGGAACCCAGTAAAGATTGACTATGTGTTGTCTAAAAGATTGTAGACATTTTCGACGTTCCTAAACTCAATATGTTAGTTGTTGCCTAACTGAAGATCTTGAACATAGGCTCTTTTTGAGATCATTTTAATCAGGGCTATCACTGAATCCATCGTAGTCCGATTTTCGTGAAATCTACGAAAATACGATAACTTAATCGGAATTCATATGATCGGACACATTCAAAATATACGCTACGTTCGTCGCTAATCAAATTCAGCGATAGCAATTTCGTAGATTTTAATAAAAATCGGACTACGATCGATTCAGTGATAGCCATGAATGTTATGCCAATACTTGAAATGTCTAAGAGTTTTACATACACACATGTATGCATGTAAAGAATACCTTCGTGAAGCTTCTCCATATGGAATCAGTCGTTGGATAGTCGGACTTTCAGCTCCTTCGGGGCCGCTGTTTCTTGAATAAAAAAATATGGAGGGGAGTCTATCCTAGAAGTGACTCTAGATCCGCAGATCCGCAGCTGAGTAAGTTGTTATCGATTCAGTGGCGGAGTTTCATGCCTATCCCATCATACGAAATTGTACTGATTCTCTGAAGCTCCAATTTAGCATCTGATAATGCTGCTCCATGTGCTTCAGGCAGTGTTTGGCCTATCCACCGCAACTTTCTTCTCCTGATTTGGCCTTATCTTGGTTACGGCCTCGCCACTTTTTTTTATCTATGCAGATTGTATTGAAATGTTATCTTTGAATATATTTTTTGTAAATGCATATTCTGCCATGCCGAATGTAGCATCCTACATAATTAATTCTCTCTCCTTACTTTGTTGTTAAAATGCTTTTGTTGAGGAGATATTCTATTTATTTACTCTTTCATTAAATAGATTTCGATGACTTTTCTTTGGACTGTGCAATAAAAATAACCTTAACATGAATTAAAAATAGCGCAGCATCATAATGTGCACATGTGCACTTACATATATCTTATGTACATTCCTCGAAATGATTATAATTCCAACACATATGGGAAAGTTTTAACAATTAATGTTTTTGTTATTTAATTTAAGTTATGTTTTTTTACAAAAATACAGTTGATTCTGTAACAAAAGCTGCATAAATCTAAACTTTAGACCTTGAGCAAAAATAAAAAAACCCGGCAAAGTTTCATATAAATTTCTATTTTTTTAATAAGATGTCTAAGAAAGATTTTGGGTATGCATTAAATTTTAGTAGAACTAAGTGCAAGTTTCAAGTGGCTCGGAAATCGCGTTGATTTTTAATAATTTTTTTTGCTGACAGTGTTACGTGTTTTGTTTCATACGAAGCATAATTGGCAAGTTTCTTATATGGAGGAAAATGCACAACACCGTCAACAAAAAAAAATTGCCGAAAATCAGGGGAACTTTTAGCCACTTCAAACTTGCACTTTGCCCTACTAAAATTTAATGGACTATAAAACTGCAAGCTCAAAGCCTGTCTAAGAAATCTTATTAAAAACATCGAAATTTAGATGAAACTTTGCAAATTTTTTTTTTATTTTTGCACAAAGTTTGAAGTTTGCATTTATACAGCTTTTGTTAAAGAATATAATATACGTATTTTGATAAAAAAATAAATTAAATAACAAAAATATTAATTATAGTTATTTCGAGGTGCGTATGTAGATACATATTTACATATATGTATGTGTGTATAATTCACATATATTGTATATACAGTAGTGTTCTTAAAAATATGGACATATCGTATTTTTTTATTTATTTTGAGAATAGCAGATTTAACAAATAATTGTTTGCCTTCCTTGACAGCTGTACAATAACGTAGTTCTTCAAAGCCAAGATAATTA
>JAPVRG010127424.1:0-10486 GCA_029783565.1 Rhagoletis cerasi | reverse complement strand
TAAAAAACACGCTTTTATAATAGGATAAACTAAAAAGCAGAAAATAATTTTAATGTATAAATTAATAAACAATAAATAGTATTATTGTGGAAAAAAAGTGTGGGGCGCTTTTAAAGAACGGAAATATATAGCACACCACGCTTTTTCCACAATAATACTATTTATTGTTTATTAATTTATACCTACATAAAAATTATTTTCTACTTTTTAGTTTATCCTATTATAAAAGCGTGTTTTTTAGTTTTTTCAAACTATATTTATTTGTTTGTATAATCCAAATTTACATCTGAACGAGAAAATAAAACTGCACTTGAATTGCTTTTACATTTACTGTATTTTATTAATCAATTTATGAATTTGTTGCGATTATAGATATATATGTATGCACTTGATTTGCATTTCTTTATTGTATGAGTGTATGCAAATAAGTTGTGTTTTTATTTTTAGTTTTAAATGTTTAGTATATTAATCATTTGATGCATACATTAATGTTTTATAGTAATAGCTGATACGCTTTGCGCACACAGATCAAGCAAACAACAAACTTACTAGCGCTTGCGGATCGGAATGCTCCAATCGAATGCAACGCATGGAAGGATGAATGTTAATACATACATACATATGTACATATGTTTGCGTGTGTGTAATGTCGCATGAAAGAAGCCGACATGTTTTGTTTAGTTTGTTGTTGCTGCTGCTGTTGCTGTTCTATGCGACGGCGAGATTTGGACCTGATTTGTTTTTGTTTTTTTTTGCTTTATTTTATAGCTTTCGCATCTCTACACAAAGTAGTTGTTGGTTTGCTTCATTATTCTTAAACTGATACAGTACAGATTATTAAAATATAGATTAGTTACTAATAAATCAGTCTATAATTAAAATTTAATATTCAATCCGTTTGCTGCTTTTTTATGCTTCACTTAATATTCTATAATATTTATGTATGTACGCACACGCACACATGAACGGGCTTCGAGCGTAGTTTGCACATTTGTGTGTATGATAGTTTATAGACAAACGAAGAAATTACTAATATTACCATAAGCGATTAAATGTTTTGTTTTAATAACTGGAAACTCATGATTTGCATTCATTCTTTATCTCGGTAGCATGCATTTTTTGGAGCTGCCTATGCATGTGTGCGTTTATTTTGTTTTACCAAAAATATGAATACATACTACACGAATTATATCTTATTAATTCAAACTTATGCTGGTGTATAAGCCCATATTTGCAATTACGAGTGCGATTGGTTTGCATTTGTTAAATTTATTTAGCTTAGTGCTGTTTGTATGTATAAAAATATGCGTTCAGATTTTCTTGAGATGTTATGCTCTAAGAAATCTTCATGGCAATGTTTGTGGCAATTATGCAAACTTAAAAGAATCTCTAATATGCCAAATTTAGAAATATGAAAACTAACGAAGGGCACCGATAATCCCCTAACAAAAATTACAACTGCGATTTCAAGAATGAAAATTATGCTTAAACGGACTACAACAATGTTGGACTTTTGCTAATCAAACGAAGCTAACAAACCGTAAATTACAGATAAACAAAATATTTAATCTTAAAATATATCCTAACAATTGTATGTGTGAATGTTTGGTTTAATAACACATTTCAAAAAAAACTATTAACGTGATGACTCTTAAAAAACTTGAGTTGTTTAAAAGAAAAACAAAATTTACTAAATTTTTTATAACAAATTACGCACCACCAGACCACCGCGCGTAGCACGCAGTTGTTAGTGATTTCTGTGGAAGAACATAATTTTCAATTGAAAGCCTAAATAAAATCTACTTCATTTAATTGCTTGTTAACAATCGCTATAAGCACAACGCTGCTTCGATAGTTTTCTGCTTTAGGTTTTTAAAAAGAATTAACAGAATATTTTTATAAGCTTATGGATTGAAGGGTTCGATTGAGAAACAAACATATAAACAAATCTATGTAAGACAAAGAGCCAGTAAGCGCTTTGCTGTTACAATAATTTAGAGCTGACGCGATAAAACGAGCGAAATTAATATATTTATTAAACGTGTACATGTAATTGCAAACCGCATCGCTACGTATACATGATTTAAAGTTTTTAAAGCTCTCATTAAAAGTAATCTATATATGTATACTTTGTAAGATTACTGTCCCACTTGCGCGTGATATTTCTGCATTGGTAAATGAACTTGTTTAAAGTATTTAAAAAAAAAAAATTCAATAACTATACCTAATTGAAATAAACTTTAAAAATACAAATTAGTTGTACTAGTAAGACAAAAAGGGTAGGTAACCATTACGAGTGTTTATGAATTATTGTGTGCGAAAATCTAAAACGCATTGCATACTTATACCCAAATTAAACGTACTAATTTCTAAATTTTTCTTCTTAATTGGGTGCTCGCAAATTTTGCTATTCTCTTTAATTGCTGGTCTCAATATCGAGCTTAGCGCATGCACAGGCGGAAAAATAAATTTCCATCATGCTGACATTAATTGAAGTGACTCATTGGAAGAAATACAGAGGTATTAATGAATTTTTTATCCGATTTTCATATGTACGAGTAAGCTGCTATGCTTGAAATGGTAGCATATTCCATAAATTAATGACAATTTTATGATTTTTAAAGTTTTAATTACCAAGAGTGGAAACTATTTCACCTTTAAACAAAAAAAAAATCTCAACTAATATTATTAAGCCTGTTATGCGTACATATTTGGCCTTTTGTATACTTATCCTCCAATAAGCTCACGATTTCTACGATAAATATCAGAAATGCTACGTAAAATGTGCCAAATAATAATAATAGATATTCGCATTTGCAGCGCATCTTAATTCATTTTTAAACTGTGAAATATTTTTTTTTTTGCATGCACTCCTTAGTCCTAGCAAGTCTTAATCATTATCTTTGCACAAAACTTAGATGTTGAAATTCATCCAGCAGAGTAGTGTGTAACGCTCGTGGTGTACTAGACATGACAAAGATTATATGTATTTCAAGAGACAATTTCAATAAATGTCTCCGTATTTTTCTTAATCTTTGTGAAGAGTTTGCTGTGTTGGGCGTTGTTCGCTGTACATACAAATATTACCTACGCTATAAATATTTCCTCTTTCGGTGTAATATGTATGTGTGTTTAAATATATTGATTTTTATTTGCTTCAAATGACTGCAGTCACATCTTCTATGAACATTTCACACAAGCTCCTTCTACATCAAAGTCCAAAACCATTAGTTTTGTTTCCTCCGTGCCGTTACGCGAACCCACGGCGCATATTAACTTTGTATCATTTGCCCTACGAATTAATAAAGAGATATATATTTACACACATATGTAAGCGGGGTATATATAAGAGCAATACATCTAACGCATAAATGCCTTGTGACTGCGCAAACCTTATAAGCTGACTCAATTTTGTATGGAAAACCGGTTTATTTACAAGGATTACGCGGTTACAAGGCATTTACGCGTTTAGATGAATCGTTCTACAGAATAAAAAAAAAACAAAAACAAAAAACGATTTCTATATTACATACCTTATACGCCAGACAACGCCACCTGAGCCGCCTGAATCCAATGCGACCAAATTACGTATGAATTCACCCGTTTTTACATCCCATAATTTCACTGTTCCATCATCCGAGCTCGTTACCACAAAGCGCGAATTAAATTGCAAACAAGTTACCGCCGATTGATGTTTATTGGGACCTTTTGGGATGGAAAGTGTAGTTAGAGCAACGTGCATACGTACATATTTAAATACTTATAAGAGTGTTGAAATAGTATCTACCCAGTAGGAAAATAGGGAAAGCATTAATTTTTCTACCACGAAAACAATAACCTTTGAACGAAAAAAAAAGATGCATCGTAATGTAAGCGAGCGGGTAATGTTTAGCTAAAGATTTGAAGCCGTATCATCGAGATAACCGAATTGTTTCATTCCTAAGACTGTGTTCAGCCACGGCAACTTTTGTTGCGGCATCTCGAAACTTGTAGGAGCGACGAGGAAAGGCAGCGGGTACTGAGTTGCCCGTAATCGGTAAACACGCTTCGTGCTCTCGTTCGTCTGTGTAAATTGAGTTATCGGTTCACAGCTGACAACAATAATTGCGTACAAAAAAGCTGCTGTTGGTCGTGGGTTCAAATCCTGTGTCACGGACGCTTATCTTCTTCGCGACACTTTACTTTTCTAGGACATGCCTGTACAAAAAATTATACATCTTGTAATATATCGGCTAACATTCCATATTACAACTGGGTGGCGATCATTGCATCATGTTAGAGAATCGTGCCGATTATTGTAAAAATTAAGTTTACCCCCAATGACCAATAAAACAAATGTTTTGCAATCACTTACAAAAAACAAACCAAAATTTCGAGCGAAAAATTGAACGTAATAATTCAGTGCTTTCAAAATAATTCGGAGCTTTGAAAAATATCTCAAATTTAAACACAATAGCTCAATATTTTCTTCTCGGACCATATATTATCGTGATGGATAATTTTTGTAATCTAGAAATTTTCGAGACAAGACGGTTATTGAAAACCTTATATGTACAAACAAGCACAATTCTATATACATTAGGGTGGTCCTTAAATGTATAAAGCACATTTTTACATCAGATTTCCCAAACCTCAACTCCTACATCGATGCTTATATAGTCAAAGATATCACACATAAATTTTGGTCCCGATCGGAGACCGTTTAGGCGTGTCGCACAAGGGTCAAAGTTCAGATTCCTCAATGGAAACTCGAAAAATTAAAATTAATTTTTTTTCCATCTAATACCCAAAATCGATACTACTGCAGGCGCAGCTATCACATATAAATTTTGGTCCCAATTGGAGTCGGTTAAGGCGTGTAGCACAGGGGTTAAAAGTTCAGATCCATTGTATACGAGTATTAGTCTCCATAAAGGAATCTGAACTTCGACCCGTGTGCGACACGCCTAAACGGTCTCCGATCGGGACCAAAATTTATATGTGATATCTGCGCCTACAGTAGTATCGATTTCGGGCATTAGATGAAAAAACAATTAATTTAAATTTTTTGAGTCTTCATAGTGGAATCTGTAGTTTGACCCCTGTGCGACACGCGTTAACCGTCTCCAATCGGGACTAAAATTCATATGTGATATCTTTGACCGTGGTATTGCCGATTGAGGGGGTGAGACTTAAAATTTCATTTTTAAGGACCACCCTAATATACATATAGAGCTGCAGTTCGATTTTTTTAAGACAGACACGGGTGTATTTTCCGTTAACTTTTGTGAATTGAGTTTCTGGTATTTGTTTAAATAAAATTCACTTTTCAACTTACCTGACAAAGTTTGCAAGCATTGGCCTGTTGTTATATCCCATACTTTGACCGTTGAATCGGCATTGCCTGAGACTAAAATATTCTGCCGCAATTCCATGCCGGAAGTAAGACTCTGATGCCCCATTAGTGTATGTTTACAATTGCCAGTCTCAACGTCCCATACGCGTATGGAGGTATCTAGAGATCCAGATACAACATGCATGCCATCGAACTAAACGAAGATGAAGAAATGGCATTAAATATGTTGTATATTATGAGTGTTAATCAAACTTGGTTTTTTTTGGTAGCTGTTTTATGCCCGAAATAGAATTTAAACCAAAGTTTATTGTGCACCTTAAGAGATTTATTTTAATTAAAATTACCCGTTTACAGAATATTGCTTGATCAACTTCAATAAACGGTTAATTATTCAATTGTGGCATGTTTTGTGCAAGCAATAGTTCCTCTGTATATTTACCTGCAACGAATAAACACGATTTGTATGTCCAGATAATGTGTGTAGGCATTCCTGGCGCTCGGGATGCCAGATTTTTACCATATAATCATAAGCTCCCGACACAATCAATTTTCCATCATATTGCACACAACGCACTGCTGCCAAATGGCCAACCAACACATGCAAGCATGAACCTTGTTCTATATCCCATACCCGTAGAGTGGCATCGCGTGATCCACTAACGACCCTGAGCAAAAAAAATCGATTTTGTTTAACAAATATCGAAAATCTCTTAAAAAGTTGTGCACACTTACTTATTGCCATGCAAATGCATACATCGTACAGTAGATGTATGCCCCAACAATGTGTGCAAGCACTGACCAGTATCCATGTCCCAGACTTTGAGTGTACGATCGGTACTACCTGAGATTATAATATTGCCCGACATCTGAGATGACCATACACCTCCAGTGTGACCAACTAGCGTACGCAAACACTAATTATGGAAAAATTGCAAGTAACATATCTGCATGGAGTTAGAAGTTCTATTCAAAATACTGTCTAGAACTTACCCTTCCGGTGACAGCAGACCACACTTTTAAAGTATTGTCATCCGAGCCTGACACTATGCGATTACCCGAGAATTGTAAGCATGTAATCACATGATCATCGTGCCCTTTCAACACCTTGGGTTCGCGTATTGGCCGCGATCGCCAATTCATTTCAATTATATGCTGTCTCATATAAGCTGCCTTCCATGGTGACGCAATTGGCGGCATATTGCCGGCACGACCACGTTTCGGTCGATCTGTGCGCGGTTCGGTGAGTATTTGTGCTTTTCGACATTTTTCCTTCCAAAGCAAATTATCATCACATAAAAAGCGCCAACTGCGGCAAGTCTGCGCAGCTCGCAACAAATCTTTTGGCTCCAAATAGGCGAGCACTTGCAATGCCAGCTCACGCGGCAGCAACGAAATAAAATCGCGTTGGAATTGTGGCTCAATCACCTTCATCATGTGACGCACTTGTGTCGGTTCGCAATGTTCAATCAGCCGATCGATCGCCATGAGTCGCTCAACATGTGTCCAACGTTGGAATTGTGACAGCCAATGCTGCAATTCGGGTGGCGGATTCTCCCTTGTTGGTATGATGGAACGCGGTGTACGACGACCCATTGAAGAATTGCTGATGGCTGTCAGCTGCACCATTTGCGTTGTCGGTGTGGAGGGCAAAGCTACTAAAGCACTATTGTGGCGTGTCGTTGACGTAAAGTCATATGCGATACGTTTTCTACTATTGACATCATCCATGCTAGAACCGCCGCCATTGCTGGATACCGCAGCACTAGAATCGACGCCTACTAAACGGCTATCATTGTATTTCCGCTTACGTTGCTGGGCATTAAAGTATGCACAAGTGGACGTGTTCTCCGTGGTGGAGTTAGCGACACTATTGCCGCCCACCTCCTCCGATATCGAAACCATTTGTATGTAGTTTGACAGATCGCCATCCTTGGCAGTGCAGCTGGCAGTGGTACCACCAAAAGAAATTTCCGCTGCATCAGTGTCCGTTTCGTTTAAGCTGGTATTGCTACCGCCATGACTACTATTACTTGCACTACTGCTGCTGCTGTGATGACATGTACAAATCTCCTCATCAGAAGTATTTTCGTCGCAGTCGGCCCATGAAGATTCGTCATTATAATCTGCAACCGCGGCTGCTGCCGCTGCCTCGGCCATCACCTTGAAAGCCGCAGTAATTACTTCCTCAGAGGTATTGTTGCGATTCAGTTGAGCGGCCAATTCGGCACGACGTCGATTTCTGCTAGGTGCTAGTTGGAAATTGACGCCACTCCCGGGCACACCTGAAACAGCTGAGCCACTAATACCCACAGTTGCGATTCCTCCACGACCGAGATATCGCTCATGGGTCTGTGCGCTAGCATGCACTTGACGCAAACTCTTCACGGATGGAGCATATTGGCAACGTGCGGATGAAGTTGAAGGTTGACCGTCGTCAAAAACAGAAGATGCCCCTGTTCCAGAGCTGGCTGCCGCTGCGACTACTGCATTATTTTCAGCCTCTGCCACAGCAGCGTGTATTGAACTGGTGCGACTACAGCCACCCACCTCTGACCTATCAACCAATCCAATTGGCGGCAGTTGCTGCTGCCGATGACGACAATTGCCAGTAGTAGATGCGCTACTCATAAGACTGTCATTTGAATTAGAGTTAGAGTATATTTCCGCGGCCGCGCCGTTGCCACTACCCCCGACAGTGCATGCAGAGGTACCCGGCAATGATGATGATGAAGCTGATGTAGCGTTGGGCGCCTCCACAATTACTGATGATGATGCTGAAGATGCGGATGACGAAGATGCAGAAGTAGATGCAGACGAGAATGAAGTACATGTATGGGATGATGAGGATAATGAAATCAGACTCTTATTGTTGCTATTGCCTGTTTGCTGTGATTTTATATGTATTTTGGTGGAATTGTTGGCACTTATGGCCCGATCCTGAAGCGGTTGCACTTGACGATGTTGAGGATGACTTAGAGTAGAGCACAAATTAAGTTTGGCAGTTGATTTGGTTAAACGACTGTTGTAGTTGCGGCTACTCGTTGGCGTTGACGCAAGATCCTTGTAAGCACACTGTATGAAAATGTTAATACAAAAATTAGATTAATTTGACTTAACATAACTAAAAATAAAGTGAACTTGCATACCTTGCTGTCTGAAGACACGGCGCGTCCAACACCATTGCTGTGACTACTATTATTTATATTGCTGCTGCTGCTGGGACAATCATCTTCCAGCTCCAACTTTTCCCGATGTGTTTCTGAGTTCCACGACGCATTAATCAGCCTCAGGTTAATCATATTATTATTTATTAAGGAGCTACCTTTTAATATAAGACCACCTGTCAGCCTTTGTTCTGTCTCAAAATCGCGGCGTTCTATTAAATCCATAGATTCGATATCTGCCATACTGGGCACTGGCAATAACACGACCTCATTCTCATTGCCTTTGGAACTGGAAGGCCTATCAGCGGAGTTATCAGAATTGTTGCAGGGATTGGCTTTGCATATTTTTGTACTCGCTGAATTATTGATATTCATTTCTTTCAATCGAAATGACATGCGATCCGGTAATAATTCAGTGCTGCTCACACCTTCAAATGTGGTAGTCGCACTAGTTTCCCCATCAGAATTTCGGGAGCTTTTTTCATTTACTTTACCAAACGGTTCTGCCTCTTCTGTTAGCATAAATTCATCGCTTAAACGTTTTGGTTTCCCAGCTTTTTCTCCGAACTCGCATTTTACGCCTCCTTCACTGAGTTGAAGATGAGGTTGATGTTGTTCTTCTACCACCGGTGTTTCAAGGTATATTGTCGCGCCTCCATTAGTTACAATAACACTGCCCAATTGACTGTTCGTACTATTGTTCGAGAATCGGCTCAGTTGATGTTGATTATCGTTATCTTGTGGATGCAAAGCTGTGTCATTGACTGACGTCAAATCTTCATCTTCCACTTCCGCTTCCTCAACGTCAGGCACATCATCCTCATCATCATCATCGTTGATTACATACACCTCAGAAACATCAAAAAACTTGTTATTGCAAGAGGTACTGTCGGATACCTCAACCAATTTTATAGTATCCGTAGAGGAACTATCATCCACAACAACCTCTCTGTGCACATCTGAGCAACTCGGCGGTAGTGAGTTTGATGAACTTATTTCAAATGTTTCCAGCACACCGGAAGTGGTAGTCTCATCATCCAAAACTTCAGCAAAATCGTGTTGCGAATCAACGAATTCCTCCTGCAAAAGCGACATTGAGGCGGTGTTAAAGCCGCTAGAAGTTGAAGGTTGTTCGTCCAACGACAGCGAATCCGATTGTGAAAGCGATTGTTGCTTTGTGGCGGTAATGATCGTTTTTGTTGATGTTGCTGATGTTGATACTGATGGCTGAGCTATGCCCAATGTAATTGAATTAGTATACTCGGGACATGTTTCTTCCATAATATGGTACAACGAGCAGAAGACTCACAAACAAGTACGCTAAAGGAAGATAGGTATGTACATATTTATTACGACTTTAACTACTACGGTTTATTAAATCAATTAGTGCGACCGGAAACTTAAACTCCAGTAGCATTGATTAAGATTAGCGAAATTACACGCATATATGTATGCTTTTATAGCGTAAAATCGATTAGTTTCAGTAAATATAAATAAATTGCGGAAGTTAAGACCATGCCGAGTTTATTCAAATGCAAGCAAATTTTTACATTTTTTTTTCATTCTGGTGTCTTTTACAAGCAGCCCTGCAAGAAGCCTGACCTATGATTATCGGTTAAATTAGTGGGAAAACTGACTAAAACTTTTCGTCATTTTAGCGGTTAGTTTTGTATGGGCTTCGGGAAAAAAATGACCACTTCTCCGGCTGTGTAATAATGCATCCCTTTCTTGCACACACATGTGCGCATTTGCCTTACAGTATGTTCACTCGCTCATTCATGCCATTTAGTTGGTGATGTAGAAGTGAATTTAGCGATGAAACTATTGGGAAAATATCACGATAATTAGTGATTTTTCTGACCACTATTCTAACTTCTAAATGGTTGATAAATTAGTGAGAATATGGCAGCGAAATATCCAAAAATACTTGAAACCAAATTAAAAAATACAATTTCATTTTGTTTTTGTTTGTTTTTTTTTATTTGTA
>JAPVRG010127392.1:0-10302 GCA_029783565.1 Rhagoletis cerasi | reverse complement strand
AGATTTAGTCCGAGGAATACGGGATTGAACCTTAATTTAGTTTGATTCCGATCTTTGGATTATGAAAAAATTAGCGCTAATCCTAATTTTTTTATGAAAATTGAATTCGATTGCTGTTTGTTTTTGCTTAAAATTTACTTGCTTACAAAATTTTTCTTCGAAGACTATCACATAATTTATACATTGTACAAAATAACCTTATTAATTTTATTTAGTAACCGAAACTAACCGTTAAATATCATGGTTTTTATTGTTAGATTATTGCAAAATCGTTATTTTTTGAATTTTATTTTTCCGATCAAGAATAATCGTTAATTTGAGATTTTTATTTTTTCCATCAAGAATAATCGTTAAATTTGGATTTTTTTCGGTCAAATTGTGATTTTTTTTATCAAAAAATAATTGATGTTTTGCACTTTTTTTGATCATTTTTAACCGTTATAACGGAGACTGCTTTTTTTATGACCGACTTAAATCTTTTATGATCTAAAAAATAAAAATCAAAAATAAAGATAATTTTTTGATCGAAAAAAAAAAAAATAATGAAACAACGATTAAATTTGATCGAAAAAATATAATTCAAAATTTAACGATTATTCATTATAGGAAAAAAAAACCCAAAATTACGATTAAATTTGATCGAAAAAATAAAAATAATGAAATACGAAAAAAATTGATGGATCACAAAACAACGATTAAATTATGATTTTATTATAAAGATCATGCCGTTGTGGTCCCTGATTTTATTACATCAGTCACGAGTCCAGTTCACAAGTGCTCAGGGATCGAAAATAATCGTTAAATGTCATGATTTTTATTTCTCGGTCAAAAAATTATCGTTATTGTTTAATTTTTATTTTTTAGATCAAAAAATAATCCTTATTTTTAATTTTTATTTTTTCCGGAGACTGATTTTTTATGGCCGATTTAAATATTTTATGATCGAAAAAATAAAAATCAAAAATAACGATAATTTTTTTATCGAAAACAATAAAATCATAAAATAACGATTAAATTTGATAAAAAAATAGAAATCAAATTGTAATGGTTAAATTAGGATTTTTTATTATAAAGATCATAACCGTTACGGACCCTGCAAGTGCTACTTATATATACACACAGGTTGGATAGCTGGCGAGGCTTAGTTTCCGCTACGCGTCATTAACAAGCCGTTGATCATGGTCGGAAGGGCCGAGTTTCCGATCCATGCTCGTAGCGTCTATCATATACTAGACCAAAGTTATCACTCAATTATTTTATTGTAAGAAAAAAGATTAATTGTTTCACATTTAACCAGTTTAAATGGTATCGTGCGTTCAGTATGTTTTTAAGGCATTTTTACATACTGGGCAGATGACGGCGATGCCTGGGTGGTACTGCAAGAATTAAACCATGTCAGTCACCGTTTTTGAAATATTGATATTTTTTTAATTAAAAATAATCGGACTTTTTCATGTATTTTCTTTAACTGCATGTACAAATAAGGCTATACTTAGTAATTGTTTTTTTTTTTTAATTTACATGTTAAAGAAAATACACGTAAATACCCGATTTATATTCCAGTGGGTAGCACACTGGCTTTGTAACCTGGGAGGCGCAGGTTCAAATCCCAGAAAAAGGAGTCTGATGAGGAGATGTGGTGATCTCCGAAATAGCAGCTATAATTCCTACCAAAATGTAAATTGTTGTTTTTTCCACAAGAATTTTCATTTAAAACGGCCTCAAGCTCAATAAATTGTTGAATTCAAAAAAAAATTCAAAATTTCAATTACGGTGACACTTTTACCTGACAAATTTTTGCTTATCAGGGTTTTGGGGGCTACTGTCCCATCTTCCTCCAAATAACTAAGGTTTCTTCTCACGCGGAACCTCTATTTACTTCCGAAGAGTGTCTTAAGGAGGTGAAGTTGGGTAAGATTAAGTGGTCGTACCCAGATGGGGACACACTTGAGGCTATCATTTGTGATGTCACGAGATTTTGAACGGTAACCAATACTTGAGAGACGCGTTTTCAAGAGAAAGAAAAGAGAGGCAGAAAGACGCGATCGCGAAGATATTGAGGCGCTGGCTAGCAGGAATAACGCTCGAAATTTCTATCAAAAAGTTAAGCAGCATTCAAATGGCTTCAATACTGGGCCTTTTCCCTGCAGAGATGGTAATCTAGTAACAGATGTCCTTAGTACATTTGAGATATGGAGTGAACATTTCTGAACACTTTTGAATGGTGACAAAAATAGGGCGTTTGATGAAGAAGAATCTAGTCCAATGTATAGGGATGGGACTCCACCCTGCCAAAACGAGGTGGGAGCAGCAATATTACTCGAGTCTGAGGAACAATAAAGCGTCTGGAGCCGAATAGATACCGGCAGAGCTGTTCAAAGTCGGCGGCGAAGAGCTGGTCGGGCGAATATACTCGCTGCTAAAAAGAATTTGGTCTGATGGTCCATCGTGGGCATACAAGCTCCTATCGACTAAACTGTGTGAAAGACTGAAATCCTTCATGAACAATTTAATTAGACATCAGTGTGGCATCAGACATTCAGCAGACATTGACATCGTCGGCCTCAACACCCGGGACGTAGGCGCTACATTTTTTAGCTTAGAGAAGGAACCAAATTGAGGTTGATCTAGCGCTGAACGAGGACAAGACAACCCTGGCAACACAAGAAGAATTTCAATGTATTAGGACACACGTCACTGTTGGCAGTTATAATTTGGCAGGGCTTAAGAGCGCGGCGATTCAACGTTAACAAAGAATAATTCTTCTCAACGGTTGCTACTTGGGATTGATAGATAACTGAAAAGCAGAGCACTCTTTCGACAAAATCAAGCTTTACATATTCTTCATCATGGTTGTCCTTTTATATGAAGCAGCGACATGCGCGATGTCGAACAAAAATGAAAAGGCCTTGGGAGCAAGATCTATGACCCTGTTTGTGTGGACGAAGGGAACTGTAGCAGCTTTTCAATGGTCTGGAAATGGATGATGACGCTGTGGTGAAAAATCCATCGTCTCGGAATTTATGGTTTGGCAACGAAAGCAAGTGCGCCTCTCAACACAATGAAAGGATTAAATTCAGAAGGGCCAGTATGTTCTTGGGTTGAACAACTGACCAATTTCGCATAGGAGAGGCAATTGGCGAAGTTTCTTGGTCTCGATCCAAGCCGACAGGTAGTGCCAAATAAGACTACCTTAGAATGAAAAGTTGCTAAATATAATTGTCAAAAATTTACAGTAGAGGTAAGAAGAATCTTAAGGTCATTTACTTCAAGTATTTTGCAAAACTTGTAATACAACATTTTGTGTGTCTAAAGCAAAGCAAAACTCCATACGAATTAGTATGATATGATGTCAACTAAAAGATTTATAATTATTTCGGCCTTATTGAATTTTCTATATCTCTTTTGGACTTAGTAAATTTGCCTTTTCCTGAATATAAACGAGAAGAAATAAAACAGGTACCTTAATCCTTATGAAAACGATGCATTTTTAATTTCTCTTCTTTCCTATATCCAAATATGAGTTCTCACAAAAAGTGGACTTAGCAACTTTTGAAACTCTAAGCTAGCGATCTCCGAGTGTATGTATATCTGCCATGAAAAAGCTTCTCAAAAAAACTTTCACCAATTGCGTGATAATATCAAGACTCACACGACAAATGGGCCAAAAAGTTAGCAAAAAATGTAATCGTTAAATTATAATTTTTTTAAAGCACCTATGCGGCGTTCAAAGAGCTTCTGAAGGATTCCAAAGTGAATGATCATCCATTATTTGTACATACATATATATATATACAAAAACCGTTTTCATTTATAAAAAAAAATGGATAGAAAGTTCTTACTCGCATGTGCGTGAAAAACTAATATTGTTTACTTAATAGTCGAAACTTTCACTTATACTTAAATTTCACTTTTTCATTTTATGTTATTTTTTTACATTCTTTAACGTATTTTTTTTTTTTTTTGATAGCTTGAAATCAAAGAAGAAGTTTTTGAAAAAATAATGTCCAAAGTTATTTCTCACAGATTTCGCTGTATTTCTTTTATGCATCATTAAAAGTTTTCTCCGCAAGCATTCACTTGAACTTTTGCTCTGAAATGGCAAAAACTGCTTGCTTTTGCTTTCTTATGTCAAAGTTGGAAAAAACGAAAAATCAAAAAAATTAGTGAGACCGATATACAAATACTACATACATACTTCTGCCACAAAGCGCAAATGGAGCTATTTGTATATTTGGAATGCATATGCAAATAAGAGGCTTGCAAGTGTATGGATGTTTGCATCTTGCCACACAAACTTGCATTTGAATGGGAATTCGTGGAAAGCTTCAATTGAATTTCCGTTGTGCTACTTTTGCCACTTCGCATTTGCCGCTTGTATGAATGCTTTGTGACAAGTGTACACGACGAATTGTAAGCAAATCAAAAATATCACTCAGCCCCATGTCTTAGCCGCAAATTCCCTTATTAATTAGTGTCTTAACAAAGTCACAATTTTAATGATCTACATATTCATCATTACGTAGACAGTCCACAAACGGAGTGCTCGCACTCGAAGTCAGTTATTGTCATTTGCACAAGCCATGCCACACACATAATGCAACTTAGTCAATCGGCCAACATAATCAAGTTGACAAGACGGAAGTTTCCAGTCATTTTGTATGGTTATTCATTCGCATGCTCAATTGAACTTATCGATAACACATAAAACTGTTGACTTTTTAATTAAGTTGGCAATACGTTTGTATGTATATTCGTATGCATGTGCATATGTATGTATCTATCTGTCTTAAGTTTTGTGCAGCTGCTGCAAACTTTCACCTTATCACTTTTCGATATTGTCCAGAAGTCATTAGAAGTGCATAGTTGCACAAGAAGAAGAATAAGAACAAGCATAAAATGTAGAACCAGTTCAAACGGAAGGAAACTCAGCTGAATGGACAGCAAACGCAGCTGTGCTTCGTTTTGCATGCAGAATGAGGGCAAAGTTTTTGTAAAGTGGAATAATTGTTAAAAATTTATAGCGCATCATGCTGTTATTGCCAATGCTGCATAGATAGGCTAGATTTCATATTTAATTGTATGTGTGCATGTATGTCAATAATTTTTAGAATATTTAAAAGATGTGCCTGATAGAGACAGGTTCATGTATCAGTTTCCCATGGAATGAACACTTCGACTCAGATAGCAATTTAATGTTTAGTTGAGTGTGGGTGGCAGTCTCTCGTACGACTCACTGAGAATCGGGATGCTTTCTGATACCGGATGGGATTTACAGTTAGTTCGGTTCGCCTAAAAACCACTTGGAAAAACCAGGGACCGAAAATAAAAACTCAATACCAAGATTTTTATTTTTAGATCATTGCAAAATCGTTATTTTTAACCGACCTCAAAAAAAGGAGGAGGTTGTCAATCCGTCGGAATATTTTTTAAGGTTTGTTACCGCATAACTTTGGACCACATTAACCCATTTCGATAGTTCTTTTTTATTGGAAAGGTGGTACCTCAATGGTGGTCCCATACTAATTTGCTTTAGTTCCGATCATTGGATCATGAAGAAATTAATGGTACTCCTAAATTTTTATATGAGAGTTGAAGTGGGTTGTGTTTTTTGCTTAAAAATTACTTGTTTGATTTTTATTTTTAGTCAAACTTTATGTCGTTCCAGGATACTGCCAATCGGATCGCGTGTAATCCAATCATATTATGTCCGGTGAGAACTCCAGTCACTATGGGAATATCTAGCCTCCTTAGATCAAGTAGTCTCTTCTGTGTGCGTTGGGCATTTATGACTTACCGGAGTGTTCTGTAAATATGTCAAGTTAGTTCCATTTGCCATCTTTCATTGGAAATTTAAATGAATTTTCAATGCAGTAGCAGTTTGCATGCTTGAAGAGGGATACTAAATTTATCCCTGATATCTGTAACAGACAATTTTGTTTCACGACGCGCAAGTTCGCCAGCCTTGGAAGCCGAATGAATGTCCAGGGGTCCAGACAGTGCGTGTGCGGAATTTGTCAGCCATATCGTTAAGAGATCGGCAACATTGAGAAATTATTTATGAAGTCAGGGACATTTTTTAAAGCGATTTAATAGCCACTTCGCTATCAGTAAAACAAAAACAGATATCATGACTTATTATTACTTTCATCAAATTGTATAGGTGATGCGGCATTTGAGATAGCATTGAAGCAATCAGGAAGTCGGAAACTGAAACATTACATAACACCACCACAACGTATAAGCACGGATTGATTATCTTTCTCTGATCATATCCAATATCCGTTCTTTCCTTGAAGGCTCACAGGCCATGAACTTGACGTGTTGTTAGTGCGATTGGGTGGGATGTAGTCAATTTTCCAGTGTCCGATAGTGAATGCGCCAATTTTTTAGTCGCGTTAAGTCGGCTAGTAGTATTACATGCCGACTTTCTTGCACACAGATTCATCATAAGAGAGTTTGATAGTGTGTTGAGCGCTTTGGTGGCTGTTGACTCCGTTGTCCTTGTGGAGAAGCCGTTGAAATTTGTCTATTCTTTTTCTTGCGTGCATTTCACCAAAAAAATTTTTCTTAACACCGCGATGTATGTATATTCATGCTACAGATTGAACTCAATTTTCGCCGACAGACCAAGTGCAACAGTATACAGTCGTAAAACTAGTTCAGTGAGTAGTAAGCCAAGATATTTAACCCCTTCCGTCGTCTGCAATGTTACACAGCTTAAGGGGATATTTCCGAGATATGGAGAATGGTTTTTACTGGTAAATACATATGTAGCACCAGTTCAACTGCCGAACAACGACTGCTGCACCGACGTGAGAGTTTATTTAGTAGTCTATGTATCAGATTAGTTAGTATTACTAGATGTTTCACCGTAGCCATAATGACTCTGCCACCGTTGTTTTTTTTGTTAGTTGGTTGGGCTCCTTGCGAGATATTTGACTGTGTTTCCGGATATTTGACTGTGCCCGGGAACCCATACCACGTTGATGGGGACTTTTGCGACTAACTCATTCCGAGTGCTGCTTCACTGAAGGAATCTTATCACAGATTGACTGTCAGAAGGAACTGTGAAGAGCTTGTGGCACTATTGAGCCAGAGAAGGGCTTCTTTTATGGATAGTAATTCAGCCTGGAAGACGTTACAGTGGCGAGAGAGCAGAGGTTTAGTAAGAGTTATTGCGAGTAGATCCCATAAGCAATATTATTGTTTAGTTTTAAGTCAACAGTAGAAATGGTAGCCGAAATTCTAATAGAAAACTTGCTTTCAAAGTAGAATAGTAGACTGGTACGGTATAGTACAGGTCCATGTATTTTTGAGTGACCGAACTTAAGGCATCTGCAGATATAAGCTGTGTCAATCTGGTTACGTTGCAGTTTGTTTGAAACCTACCGTAAAGGCCGATAGGAAGAAAAATCTTCTAACAATTTCTATGGTCTTGCCGGGGTTGGTGTGTAAGCCTCCGGTAATTAACAATAGAGCCAAACCGCTGACGTCATGAAAAAAGGAAGAGCCGGACAACCGCACATCCACTGTACTGTGAGAAGTTTCAGATCCCATCTTTACCCCAGGTCTGAGTTGAGGTCAACGGTTATGGCGTTCGGTCCTTAAGTTTCCGATTCCAGTTCTACTACCTGTCGAGGTATTTAACCTCGGTAGAGAGTACAAGTACCACTGCATTAAGGGAGAGGTCGGCTGAAAAGACGGTATCTTATAATTCCTTGTAAAAAGGACTATTTCGGTATTGTTCACTAGACATAGGATGTATTGTAGAAGTTCGCTTAGTGTTTGGGTACGCTTACCCGAAGCTCTGAAACAATGTTGTCAACATTAGCTGTAGTCTCAGAAGAATGGTATTTCATTCTCAAGCTATGCTTTTTATAAGCTTTTATTAAATTTCACCTGTCTGTAATTAAATTTCGCAATCAAATTTTAACCAACTTCCCGATGGGCTAGAGACTTGAAACTTCAAACTAAGTTCAGAACCCGATGACAATGCAATATGAAATATGAATTAATCCGCTTGGTGGCGCAGGTGTCGAAATATTCGAAACCCCCGTATTTATGGTCTGATGTGGTTCATATTTGGAATGTATATTACTTGGATGTAAGGGAATAGTTCCAAAAATTTTGCCCGATAGGCGGCGCAGTAGTCGAGATATTTGGAAAACCCGTATTTATGGTTCGATTTCGTTAATTTTTAAACCGTGTATTACTTAAATGCAAAGAAATAGCTCCATAAATAATTTAGCCGTTAGGTCGTGCGGGGTCGATACAATTTAACTTTTTAGTTCTTTTTTTTACTGACAACTAATAAAGCTTGTTTTAAAAAAAGTTTTTTTTATAACTGGTTAAATATGTGAGTATTATTATAAAAATATATATTGCAAAAACACATTTGTGTTAACAAATAATAATCAAAAAAAAATTTCATTAAAATAATGATACTCAAAATTTATTTTTCTTCCCAAAAGAACACTTTTCCTGTATACGAATAATAACATGCTGCAAAAAATACGTTAACCAACTCTTTTCAATTATTTTCAGCTGCTTGCTGTTGACTTAAATAGTAAACATTACAGTTTTAAAGCTGCCTAGCACTACAGCATGTCCATTTGTGCAAATATACTCTGACAGTGGCGGGCTGACACTGCCGGATATGCGTGCCAAATGATCGTCTTCCGTGTTCACACATAAACACACACACACACATGCATATATAGCACACATACACGTGCTGCATCAGCATTTTGTCACTGGTCATACACTCCTTCCCACCCTGCCCTGCTACGTTTTGTACTAAGTATTTTCTATGCCAATGCATTTATTGTGCACATTTATATTCATATGTACATATATGTGTGCACTCATTCACTCATACATAAGTGTATACATATATCTATGTGTGTGTGCGTGTATCACTATGTAGGCCACAACTAAGAATTGAGCGCATGCCATCAAGGACGTGAGCTGTCATTGTAATTTGTCATCAAGTTTGGTGTGCCGTTCCTGTTACTGTTTCTGTCGTCGCTACTGATTCTGCTTCTTCTACAGCTCTATGGACTTTGTTCCTAGCAACATATTAGTATTGTTTTGTTGTTGCTAATGCTATTTGTATTGCACTACTTTTAGTATTATTTTATTTCTTCTTCTTACAAATGTTTGCTTTAATGTTTGCTGTAGTTGCTCTCGTTTGTCCACAATTGCCAGTGTCAACTTGGCGCTGACTCAACAAATAATAATAACAGCAGCAAATAACAAAGCAACAAAAAAATAGTAACTGCCAGTAGGAGACCCACCAAAACATTACTATATATACATATGTATGTAGTTAAGATGATGCACTCGAGCTAGTCCAATGCTGCATTGCTGCCTCGACCAACTTACACGGTTGGCATTTGAAAATGATGAGTATGAAAATATGAAAATTTCATTGCCATCATATGAGTAACTCTGCAGTGAAATCGCCCTGATGGTATTAAAGTAGAACAAGCAGTAAGCATAAAGAATAAAACAAAGATTTAAATGCAAAATGAAAATGCTTAATTGTTGTGATTTTAGTTGAGATTAAATATCGCATGGGCGGGGAGAAAAAACGTGATTTGTTTCTTAAGTGAATAGCAGCAGTAAATAACAAACAAAACAAAAAATTAAAAAGTGAATTGAACTTCTGATGTATGCCATCGTACTGGATTGAAAAGGATGGGAGGGGATAGAATCAATAAAGGTTTCATATTCTACTTAGTATTCAGCACTTACAAGTCCATGGCGTATGAGCAACATTTTATGATGCAATTTAGAACATTCAAATCTAGTTGCTGATACCAAAATAAATCATTTAAATTTATCATTATGATGTCAACGGATTACTCATAACGCCTAACAGTAAAAGGTGGGCACACATTTTGAGTCAATAAAGTGGTACTTAAAAAGGTAGACAAAGATGGCCACTAAAACTGAAACAACGTGAAAATTATAGAGTAGAATCTTTCGAAGATTGGTATAGTGGCTCGCTGTCATTTCTCTGTTAGACACAATCAGTGAAGATCTAAATCCACTTCTTTCGAATTGCTTCCAGCTGAATTTATTGCTTACAGCCACACTGAACAGTGCAATATTTCAACAATCTACTATGGTCCAAAATCAATTTTTTTCAAAAAGCGTATATATTTTCTCAATGGCAACACTCCAATCTATCAAGAGAATATAATGAAATAAAATATGTGGCAACACTACCGGTTCGTCAAGCTTTCAAAGTAGGAAGTTTAAACACGTGTAATTAAATCGCTATTAAAAGAGTGT
>JAPVRG010127171.1:0-10711 GCA_029783565.1 Rhagoletis cerasi | reverse complement strand
TAAACTTTGATAATTGTCTTGAAACTATTTGGCCTTATCGCTAATTCCAGGTTTTCCCAATTTGTTTTTGTTTTGCCTATTAAATTATGGGAACAATTTGTTCACATGCAATTGGCGATAAGGCTGAATATTTCTCAACCTATGTATGTATGTATGTAACCGAGCAATCAATGGGCAGCCTTAAAAGCCCCCACTTCTAATTGATGTTATATTCTTTTCAATAATTTCAAATGTGGCTCTTTTGTAAGTTTATTTTTTAGCAAAAATTTGATCTATGTATATCCTTGGCTACAAATTTCTGTTATGAAACTGTCCACCAACGCTTGCCGTCTTCTGCTATTTAAAGTCGAAAAGTAAGATCTTTCAAATGGTATTTCAAGCAGAAATGTTCCTTTATTTTTGTTATTATTGTGGCGTATTATTTCAAGAGTGTTAATGATATTTATACCACGCCTAGTTATAGAGTCCACGCTTGAATAATTAAAAGCTAGACGTCTGAACTTTAATTTGGTAAGAATTACGTAACGGTCAATGTTAAATAACAAGTTTCACCTGTGTGTAATCAAATCTTGCAATAAATTTTTAACCAACTTCCTGATGAGCTAGACTTGAAAAATTCTGAAGTCATATCATATTTTTAAGGGTGGATTCATAGGAAAAACTTAACTATTTCTGTAGTAGGTGGTGCTACATATCCAAAGCCTTCCTCTTTCCAACAAAAAAAAAAACCAAAAGTTAGCACACCTAGACCAACCATGAGGCCCCCCAATCTGAAGGGACCTGTGAGGGCCTCTGCAAGCCTATATCGCTTGGGTCTCTCTCTTACCGCTTCTGCGAATAAATGATTATTGGCCGACTTTCACATGCTTGATCGAACGACGGATTATCTCGGGATGGCTGTTCCATTATTGGCAAAATGCAAGCAAGAGCGAATTTCTTCGAATCTCTTTCGCCTCAATACGCCCTTCACCGAGAAAAAGGCCAACGTTGACCAATAAAGCCTAGTTTCCGGCATTCGGTGAACTGTCATGCACAAATTAATGCCCAGCGGTTTATTTCGTGACTGTTGCTTGATCAATTTCAGAATCGTATCCAAGTTGCAAACTGCACTGAAAACTTCGTAAATTCCCGGCACATCGCAATAACACTTTCCTGTGTTTATAATATGGATCTGCAGCCGGATTCCAACATTCAATATCGCTAATTTTGATCGCTAAAATCTCTAAAAGAATAGCAGGCGCGCCTAAAAACAGGCAACATCTAGTCATACGTCTCTCGTATGGCCAGATTTGGCTGTTTGCACATTGCAGCTGTTAATTTTTCATGTTGAATAGTTTCAGGCTCCTCTGCTCTTCATTAAGAGAATTTTTGCGACGAAAATTTAGCGTAGCGATTGTCAGAACCCCGCTGCTGTTAACGTCGGAAGAGTGTAATCGTCGTTTGGCTTTAACCACTTGCAAGTTAGTCGCTCAGGTGGCTGTGGCTTCTAAAAACTTTCTTTAAAACTTGCACTATTATTCGCAGCGGCGTGCGCACAGCAGAGCTTGGTTATTCTCAGCAAATACGACCTCGATTTAAATTTCTGTTCCAGGTTCTAGGACGGAAGCGTCATCTTCAAGAAAAGCAGTGTCTTTATCGTGCAATTCGAATGCACGTTCATCTTCACCGCTGTCATCGGCATTAACAAGTTGAACGATTTCTTCGTCTGAGATGTAAAACCGACGCAATCTCGGCGTTTTGCAAGTAAACCGTCACAATGCTGCAAAAGCACAACAAAAAAGGGGGAAATTCATGAAAATCAATGAATGTGAGTAATATAAATCAATGCGCAATAATAATCGATGATTTTCCGATAAGCTCTAGTGTAAACTACTTTTTTCTATAGAAAGTATGTTGGGAAAAGAAAAAAACGTTGCATGTTTACCCTAGACGACCAATGGGACATATATGTAGGTCCCACATTTTTTCACAGCTTTGCAGGTAAAAAAAAAATTTTTAAGCGACTTTTTTTCACACCCCTGAAGGTAAAAAAAATTTTTTTTTGCCACAATTTTTTAGTTGTTGTTGTAGCGGCTACAACAACCCCGCCCAGATCGGTTTGTATTTCAGTAGTTGTCGTCAAACTCAACTAACGGAAGACCCAAGAAGCGTGCAGCCTCTATAGGGTCTGTCCACGGGGACAAAGGAGTTAGTTGTGTGGCGTTTTCCGGGCATTTGAAGAGATGTTTTGAGTCGTGGGGTGACTCTCCGCATGCCGGACATTCATTTGCCACATTTGCATCCAATCTGCTCAGGTATGAGTTTAATCTGCTGCAGTAGCCAGAGCGAAGTTGGGCTATTGTGGTTCTGGTCTCCCAAGGCGGATGAAGCTCATTCTCGTCTATGTCAGGTGGTTGTGTGCCTAGAACGGCATTCACAGGTCTGGAGTCTAAGTAACTTGAGACTGACTCCCTGTGAATGCCGCTCAGGGCCTGTCGGTATGCTGTCGGGTCCAGGGGTTGCTTTATGAACCTCTGGACTTCGTCCGTCAGTTCATATAGATGCCTTCTGACATGCCTTGGCGAGGGCTCCTCTGCAAGCAAGTGTCTGTTCGGGTGTCCACGTCTGTGGCTTCCTACCAGGAATTGCTTGCAGAGCATAGTGTTGTGCTCCTTTATGGGGAGCACTTTTGCCTCGTCGTGTAGGTGGTGTTCAGGTGACATCAGAAGACATCCTGTCGCTGTCCGAAGTGCTGTGTTTTGTTTTGTCTGTAGCTTCATCCACTGCGTCCAACTTGTCCCAGGCGACCACTTTTTTTTAGTAATGCGGGATCGCTGAACTCGAATCAGTTTTCATATCTTTGAATTTCCCAACGGATCAGTAGCGGTCGTCAAAGGGTTAAAAGCAAAGAAATAACTCCACAAAAGATTAAGCCGTTAGGTGGTGCTGGGGTCGATATAATTTAACCTTTTAGTTCTTTTTTATTAACAACTAATAAAAGCTAGTCTTAAAAAAGTTTTTTTTAATTACTTGTTTCTCATATAATCGCCTAATTATGATAGGTACCGTGTTTATTTTTATTACTTAGCAGAAAAATACACCAAATAATTTTGACCGGTTTTTCTATTCGAATACTCCTCTGTGCACCGTACATAATAAATGCGATTTCCAGACCTTACGATAAAATATTCTTTATGCCGATGTTCGGCTAGTAGTCTGCCGTTTTTGCTGAGAGCCACACCCGGACTAGTACGTAGCGATATTTTCGTGAACACTGCTGTATGTACGTACATATGTACATATGTACATGGGTATGTACATAAATATATAGAAACGAATTTTCAAGCGGTGTTTGTTCTTTGCAAAGGCTTGTAATTTCAAACATGTTCTACAAAAAAAAAAAACTTAATGCGGTGTTTTATTCCCAAGACGACATCGACTTTTTATCATTCGCTCACTTAAAAAAAACTATGGGAAGTTATTATAGAAACTTTTTTAAAAATATTAATAACATGTAAATACAATACATACATACGTACTAATGTGTTTTTGTATTATTCAACTAAAACGAAAATGAGATAGCGAAAAATAAGATAAAAAAATAAACAAAAAATAATAATTTTTAAAAAGTAATTTATTCAATTTCCATAAATAAAATTGAAAGAAAGTTCTCTTGATTTTGTAGGCACACAAAAGCGTAGTAGAGATAAAAAGAGCTAGATGTACATATTTATATGTCCATGTAGGAATACATAAGTATGTACTCAAGAAAAATTAAAATATTCCATTCATTTGACATTTATTTTTCATACTTTCGCTTCAAGCTAAAATAAAATTAGCATAAAATTAAACACAAAATTTTACTTAATCTATGCATACATATGTATATGTATGTGCATACTGCGGTTTCTGTATGTAAGTAAACAGAAATGCGTACTCTAATTTTTAGGGATTTTTTTGATAATTATAGGTAAACAAACATTCAACAGAACAAAAAATTAAACAAAAATTTAGATAATTTAAACTTAAATTAAATAGCTATCTAATCCCTTTCTCGGCATTCAAACTTCTTCGTAATTTCTAAGCTACATATGTATGTATATTGGTATTTGATCTCTTGATAACGTAAGCACATACACATATCAAGCGAGTTTTTTCATTGGTTAAACCATGACGAATGAAGCACGAATTAGTGATACGGTCAAATGCAACTAGAAAGGAGTTGATTAGTGCATATTCGTGTCAATTAAAAAAATTATTTTTACAATTTTTGTAACTGGTCGGCCGCAGTGGGTACATACATACATAGTACGTACATTCGAAAACTAATACGATGGTACTGAGCGCTTACTACTAAAATTAAAACTTATTAAAAATAATAAAAGAGTATGATATATTCAAAAAAAATGTCTTTACCCAATTTTCTGGGTAAAATGTACCGAGGTGGCCTTCTATGCTTTCACAAAAAAGAAGTGGTCGGATGGGCCTTTAATATAAATGTTTAACTTTGCCTACTTCTATTAATATGGTATTTTATCATTCATGCAAGCATGATGTATGTATCTATTTCATTTTGTACTTTGATATTGTTTTTTTTTTGTTTTTGCGATTGGTATTTTTGCTATTGCTTTTTGTTTTTTTTTTTTATACACATGTATACGATAGATGGTAAAAGCTGTTTGGAGCAGAGGATTTTGACATTATTTGAGGCAATGATCAGAAGTAGTTATTGCAATGAAGACTTTCTTACTTTTTCGTTATCGCACATTTATCAATTTGTCTCTTGACAATGATGTCGTCCGCGTTGTCTAAAATCTATTTCCTGAATCCTGAAATTTCTAAGATTTAAAATGTTTTAGTTTTCGTTTTTTGTTTTTGCTTAGTTCTCAGTCAGAAACATAATTATACACGTATGTAGCTATTTATGCAGTTAAGGGTTGAGCGAATAAACAAAGATTTAGAAAAACGAAATGATCGAAAAGAAATTTTGAAACAAATAAGGGAATGCTTATTTAACTAAAATTTCACATTAGATACTTTTGCTAAAACTGTTTTGGCTTTACTTAAGTCTCCGATTCTAGTGATCACCATTTTCGAATTTCATTATTCACACAACCTGCATGCATATTGCACATTTCTATACACCTAAAATACAAATAATTGAACTAAATAAAATTTGCTCTAAAATTTTCATTTATATTCTTACAATTCATTCAAATGGTGTTGCTTTGAATTATTCAAATTCATCATTTTCATAGGTTAAACAAAAACTTTATATAAAGACTATCAAAATATAAGGTGATACATTCTTAGACTTCATCATTAGTACACAAACCTTACATTAAAATAGTCCTAAATTGGAATCCTAAGGCAATTGTACGTTAAAATTTGAAGTCGAAAGTCGTTTTGCAAAAACCACATCCAACAATTGGCTGAAATATTTATTTGAATAGACTTTAAATTTGAAATAGGAACAAAGAAAACGAAATCTCGATGTAAGCGGCATTTAAACTTTATAATCAGATTCATGTTCCCAAACTCTATGTAGGAATTACGATACTTGGTACAGAAAATGATGAGTGTTGAAAAACGATTTTGTTTATCTCAACCGAGTGCCGTAATTCGATCTTCTCGCATATGCCACAATAATTTAAGCACGACACCGACTGTCGCCAATGAAGACAATATTCTACTTAGAATAATTGTAATACACTTTTCTCACCACCTTACAATAGAAATTTTTAATTTGCATTAAATACATACAGTTAAAGAAAAGTTTTGTCATTTACACACGTGTACTTATACATATTAAAGAATTCTTTATCGCATAGCTCTTTGAATTCCAGTAAAATACATATTTTATTTTCTTCTCGAAATCCGATACGGCATACTATAAATGTCCTCTGCTAAATTATGGGTAGTTATATTGGTTCTTGCTTTACTCATTCATACAATGTAGGGGATTTTTTTTTATTACCATTAACAATGTTGGTAACATTAAGATTTTGCTTGCTGGCGTTTAGTTAACTTAGGTAAAATGTTACAAGAATTAAAATTAGTTAGATTAACATTACAATTATCATGTTTGTTATTACTATTTAGTTTTATAGTAGTAGTATCTGTAGTAGTATAATTATTATTAATTAGTTTAGTAGTTGCAGCTGCTTTTAATTTGCCATCAGCAGTGTTCTCAGTTGAAGAGGGCAAATTGCGAAAACGAATTGCAGATTTTGCCGCACGCCCAGCTATTGGCGATATATTAACAACAGCAGTAGGTTTATTTGTAGCCGTTGTTGGCAAAACGGTCAATTTGGTAGTATGAGCAGTCTTTGTACACTTTTCTAAAGTTCTCGGCTTTTCTGGTTGTGAATATATCATAGCATTATTATGAATTGATCTGTTGGTGGCAAAATTTTTAACAACTGTTACCTTTTTATCTAAAATGTCATCAATATCAATATTAGAAAAGATGTTCATCCCTTGATTTGACTTTCGTCTAACGCCCACATCCACCATTTTGGTTACCAAAGTGGTTGGAAATTGAATTTGCGCTGACGTTTCTAATTGGGATCCTTTTTCTTTGAAAGTATTTTTCTTTTGGAAACAGTCAATTGCTACTGCTGCTGTTGTCGCTGCCTGTGCTCCTGCCTCTCGCTCAGCAGTAGCCGAGCTTTCATCTTTCACCTCTAACTCAGTAGTTGGGTTTGCGGTTGGCGACACTGTTGTTGCAGTTGAATGCAATCAAGACAGCTGTTTGGCAACAATGACACCCGGTCGAACCTGTTTTAGGGCTGTCGTTGTGATCGTCACCTGTTGTGCCCCTTGTCCAGCGCCTGCACTGCTTGCCCCCGCGGCAGTTGTTTGCACTTTGTAAATGGCGGTGGGCATGACTGTGGTGGTACCGACGCTGCCTGTGCCACTATCCTTCTGTTGGCCTGATTGCTGCAGAATGGTTACTTGCTTGTTGCCTTTGATTTGCAGGTAAGGGCGCAATTCAGCCAAAGTGGCACGCTGCGCATGCTGCACTTTTGTGGTTAACGCCAGAGGAGCCTCCTGTGCTCTTTGATTTTGTTGTTGCTGCAACTTTTGCTCACTGCCATCGGCGAATAGATGGTCCCCTTCTAGGTGTCTTATGGCCTCCACAATGGTTTCAAGATTCTGACGCGAGCGTGTCAAACCACTTGGTTGATCTATCTTTTCCGTTTTTACTTTGATGATCTCATGTATGCGTTCCACTTCAACTTTTGGTGTTGCTTTGATGGCGGCCTGTAATATTGGCTGTAGGACTGCCGCTGACGGTGATGAACCTTCAGCGTATGCCTTGGCAATAGCATTGACTTCTTGCTCAGATTCGGTTGACGATGTAGAGGATAATATGACCTCCTCCTGCACATTGTCTTCGGTGATAATTTCTGCTGCCGCGGCTGCAGCTTCGCTCTCCAACTCTTCAATACTCGAGCAAACTACCACTTGTCTTTGACCGGTCATTTCATCAATTTCCACATAGGAAACAGTTCCAGCTGGTAACTCATCTATGGATTCGCGCACCAAATTGTCTGTGTGTTCGATTACTTCGCGTGGAATGTATGTGGATGTAGAGGCAGGAGGTGCCGTGGCCACCGAATACAGCTGCCGCTTGATCATTTGCAATTCCTCTTCTAGCATGGTGCGCATGCGGCGTTCCTTTTCCAGTTGCTTTTTCATTTCGCTCAATTCCTTAGAGGTGGCAGCATTATGCGCAATAATCACTTGACTTTTAGCGTTGACACTGCCGCCGCCCGCATTCAAAAGTGTCGTTGGTTCTGGGGACATCGATCCTAAGCCTTCATCGGAGGAGTCACTTATAGTTTGGATGCTGATTACATTGTCGGTGAGTTTGCGTTTTTTCATGGCTCCGCTGCCACTATTCAACGATTCTCCACCGCCAGTAGCTGAAGACTCTGCTGCTCCTGTGGCTGAGCTGCCAGCTGCATTCGATTCGTGCAATCCAAGTTGACGCTTCAATTGACTATTTTGGTTTAAAAGCTGGGTCTTCTGGTTCTCCAACTCGTAGATGTATTGGGAGGTTTGTTGTAAGATCGCGGCCTGCAAAGAGAAAAACAAATTTTGATTTAGTGGTAAGAATTATTTTTTTTTTTTATATAAAAGCGGACAAGGGATATAAAAATTAGAAAGGCACAGTATGCGTGTTGTTATTGTGTCTATACGGTTCATGATTCAATAATTAAAGGTTCGATAACCTGACAATTGTCTCGCTCCCAACGCTCCCTTAGCACCGAAACTGTGTTGCTTCTTTGTAAATTTACTTGAAAACTAGTAGCTTACGAGTAAAATAGAAGCATGCGTTTTTGGTCAATATATTTATTTATATTTGTATATAAACACATTCAACTAATTAAAATATAAAAAAATATTCAAGAAATAATACTCAGATACTTCTCGTGATAGTTTTATTTTAATTATAAGACCTTTCGCAGTTTTTATACCGCTAAATAGCACATAAATTGCATAATTCAAGTATATTTCTTAATATTCTATTTAATATTTCGTTTAAAATGCCGAACTTCTTGCAAATACATTAGAATTTATAACAAGGATTTCACTACTAATTGCATACTTTGGGTACTTTTCTACTACCATTTTCGCACCAAGGGATCACATTCTCTCCCCTTTCTATCTCCTTCGTAAATGCAACCTTTTGTAAGGGAGTGTCAAAACGCGGCTGTCAATAACTATCTAACCTTTTATTATTGAATCATGTGTACGGCTATCATTGACAAAATCCATTATTTTTCACTTTCTATTTCGAAGGGTTGTTTTGTATAGCGTGGCGCATCTTCCCATATTAGACAAAAGTTAGGTATGCCGGGTTGATACTGGGTAAGTAGGAGTATAACCTGCTAAAATATCCATAACTGAGTTGTGCCAAAGTAACGCGGGATTAACGAGGCCAGGGAAGAGATGACTAAGAGATGATACCGTAATTGCGCCACATTAACGTGGGTCTCTTAAGCATTTTTCGTCCTTCGGAATATATTAGAAATAACGGTAATATTCCAGCGTATTTGAACGTTGCGATACATGTGCGACCAACCTATGTACATATACAAATATGAGTTTCGTAAAACTTTTGAAAAAAAGTTGCCACCAGACCACCAGGCATTTTAAACCAGGGACCGAAGATAATCGTTAAATATCATGATTTTTATTTTTCGTTCAAAAAATAATCGTTATTGTGTGATTTTTATTTTTTCGATAAAAAAAATAATCGTTATTTTTGATTTTTATTTTTTTCGATAATTTTTAACCCTTGTAAAGGAGACTGCTTTTTTATGACCGATTTAAATCTTTTATGATCGAAAAAATATAGATAAAAAATAACGATTATTTTTTGACTGGAAAAATATAAATCATAAAATAACGATTAAATTTGATCGAAAAAATATAAATCAAATTTTAACGGTTAAATTATGATTTTTATAATAAAGATCATAGATAACCGTTACGGTCTCTGTTTACAATCACTCACATTTTTTTTGTCCAATCAGTTTCATACCGTGGCTGTGTGGATGCTTTCAACGCTGTGTTCCGGCGAGCAGCCCCAATTATGTAGACATTTTCACTTACTATTGCGAATTATATTTGTTTATACGACGAATTCCTAATTCGATTTCCAATTCATATTCCCTTTTATTTTGGTTTGACCACTAATTTCGTTAGGTTTTTGATAAAAATTAGGAAAGGCAACGGTGTTTGTAGTTCGCGTGGTAAATTAAATTTAATTACATACGAACAAGTGAGGTAGGTAATTGATGAGCCAATTACGAATAAAGCTGCCGTGGAAACGCACTTTGATATTTTTTCGCAATTGTCAAAAACCTACATACGAGACTTATTACAAGTATGCTTAGGACCATGGAAATTTCCATTTTTGCCAAACTAGGTCTGAGGTATTAACTGTATTTAAATGCTTTCATTGATTTTTACTTTTACCTAGAAATACATAATAAATTTCCTGATATATACCTGAGAGAACCTTTTTGTGTTTCACAGTGCGATGTGGGATGCAAATTTTTGGGGTGGGCCTGTATTCTGTTTTTCCAGTTACATATACATACATACACACATGTGCATATCGCACACCTAGATCTAAATTGAGCTAACTCAAAACTCAAATCCGGAAATATAACAGCTTGTGGATCGTACAGATTCAACGCAATTAAGTAACACAAAAACAGGTTTAACTGTAGCTCTCTAGTCAGGGAATATAACGCCGTGTGTTGAAAACCAAAAAATTTTAAAACACACGAAACAACAATATACTCACGAAACTAGGTGCCAAATATAGTAAAACTGCGTTTTTATTTTTTCTCTCTGACGGCAGGATTTATTTAAAAAGGACTTTGAAATTTCAAGGATGGGATTAATTCAAAAACTTAAAAAAAATTCAATGCAAGGCAGAATAACAATATGAGTATCAAATGAAAGATAAAATTACGTAAAATTTAAAAAATTAAATTTTTTCGTTCACATGGACGAATCATTTTTTTCAGTTCCATAGAATTTTCTCTTTTATTTGATACCCATCTTGTAATGGTGATTTCGTTTCTAACAAAAAATGTCGCCTTTTGGTTGCCCCTTTCACTTTCCGTGTTCGATTGTAAAATAAAGGCAAACTTGAGAAAAAATGTTGTGTTCGTTTCTTAAAATGTCGCACTATAGCAAGGCAAAA